>WNWK01016645.1:0-44363 GCA_009830355.1 Cherax destructor
CCCCCTACCTAGGAACTAGAATGCCTGAGGAGAGAAGCTCCCAGGGTAAAACTGGGAAGGAAATAAGGGAGGGATGAGGAGGAGGAGGAGGAAAGGGAAAAGGGAGGATGGGGGAGATGGGAAAAGGGAGGGGGATTGGGGGTATGAGGTTCGTCTGAGGAAGAAGACCAAAAGGTCCAATTCCTCAGACCGATAGCCTCTTTACCACGTCAAGGAGCCCCCCTTAAAGAGGGGTTGTCCGAAGAGTTACCCATTAACAAGGTAGGGTCAGAACTAGGTGCGGTATCAAGGGCCCGGGGGTAGAGTCACGGATTAGGGCATCCATGGTTAGGTTACTTCTTTCTTTTTGTTTTTAAGAAAAAAAAAAAAAGAAAGAAGAAAAGAAAATAAAAATAAAAAAAAGAATAAAAAAAAGGAACGTGGAGGAATAGCTCCTAGGAGGAATGAAAGGGGCATAAATCCCCCTCCACGCCCAAGAGGACCTCAACACCGCAAGTAGTGCAGATGCTGCATGGAACCCGTGCCATACCCTACCCTTCACGCCAGTAAACCAGCAATCCGGGATAGCAACCTCACTCCCACCGAGCCACCTCGGTGGACAAAAGAGAGGGCGGCCGGATATCCGCCACAAAGCATACCGCCTTCGGCCACCACCCCTGGAAAACTACACCACCGCCAAGAACCTCAACGGAATGGGAATGGACCACGGTACCCTTCCCCCTACCTAGAAACTAGAATGCCTGTGGAGAGAAGCTCCCAGGGTAAAAATGGGAAGGAAATAAGGGAGGGATGAGGAGGAGAGGGAGGAGGAAAGGGAAAAGGGAGGATGGGGAAGATGGGAAAGGGAGGGGGGATTAGGGGGTAATTAGGTTCGGTCTGAGGAAGAAGACCAAAAGGTCCAATTCCTCAGACCGATAGCCTCTTTACCTCGTCAAGGAGCCCCCCTTAAAGAGGACACAGGAGGAAAAATCCTGTGTTACAAACCTAATGGACTTTTGCGACAAGGTAACAGAAGACAGGAGAGGGGTTGGTAGACTCGATTTTCTTGGACTGTAAGAAGGTTTTGACACAGTTCTGCACAAGTGATTAGTGAAGAAGCTAGAGGAGCTGGCAGGAATAAGAGAAAAGTCACTGCATAGGATCAGGGAATAACTGACAGGAAGGAAACTACGAGTGATAGCAGTACTTGACGAGGTGTCAGAGTGGGCACATGTGGTCATTCCTAGGGCTGGTGCTATTTCTAGTATATGTGAATGACATGATGGAAGGTACGACAGCAAAGGGAACTGGACAGGCTGCAAGCCTGATCCAACAATTGGCTCCTGGAGTTTAACCCCACCAAGTGCAAAGTCGTGAAGATTTTGAAAGGTCAAAGACTGAAGATGGAGTTCATGCTAGGGAAACCAATGGCTGCACACACACACACACACACACACACATTCTTTCTCTCATATTAAAACTATGGCGACGTGTAAATATTTAATTTTATACACATTAATAATGAAAACGTTTAAACCTTATTTACCCTCAATAAGTTGTGAAAAATCCCTCCGTGTGAAATAAGGAGTACACCAAATGCTTTCTAAATTAAAGCAGCTTCATTATTAATATTGGGTACCAATTCCACTGAATGTTCAACTGAAGAATCACACAAAATTTTTTTACTAATACATCTGATTTTTTTTTACTACTTTCTACTGCGTCCAACTTAATATGTTTACTATGTTTTCCACATTCACCTCTCAAAATCTGTTCACCAAGTCTGAAAATATCTTCTTTGGAAGATCAATCACACTAGGACAAGAGCTCAGATTTTTCACCTTCGTCATTTTGACCTCAATGTTAGAGAATATATGAGGTCATCCTCACTACGTCTCTTAGTGACCTGTCTTAAATACCTTATTGGGTGGGAATGCCTTTTTCACCTTTATTTTTAAACATTCAGATACATTTCTCTTTTTTCCAACCATTCAAACTTGATGCTTTTCAAGTATCACAAATTATAAACAGCATATATTCTACAAATATTCTGTGAAAGTTTCAACATATTATTCTGAACATGAATTAAAAGAATTATCACCCATTGCAATACCCATTCATGTTCAAAAGTGTTAGTCAACTAACCAGTTTACCACAAACTGGTACGTCAACTTAGTGCTTCTTTACGGAAGAAACTTATCACAGATTCACAAAGTTCCAATGAAGTTCTTTAACCATTTTACCAAAAAAAAAAAATAATGAAATCGATTAATATCCGCATATTTTTAAGACCAACCCATCATCATGTTGAAACACTTTTCTTCTCAACAAAGTTAGAATATTTCAGTCTAAATACTTTCCTCACAAATATAAGTTTATGCATACAGTATTATTATAAACAATGAAGTCATCCAGACTCCTTGTGTCTTTCTGTTATCAAGTAATGAAAACAGAATTACAGACAATATGTTAGATAAAAGGTCACATGTACAACTAATATTACATTTTACTGTGACAAAGTTTCGATCTCCGGGAGGTTGACAAAGCTTCTCGAGAGCTAAACACTTCCACAATAAACCGTCACATTAATTGCACAGGTGCCCTTTTACCTAACACTCTCTCAGCAAGTTTATACATTTTTTTCTTGTGGTGGGAAGTCAGGTTTAGCATATTTTTTCCTTTATCAGCATTATCACACATACAGAATTTTCTTTAAGTAATCCTAACGTTTCTTTGAGAAAAGTTCTATAATATGTATCCCACACCCTATCATTAGAGGATTATTTTTTTTATAATCCCCATATGAAAACTCACCTCCTCTAAGCATTATCATTCTTTGTGTAACCCAAGTAATAGCTTCTGGAAAAGAGACAACTCATCACTATCTTCAGTAAACTTACTAAATGCAAATCTCATGAATGATCAAGTTGTCTTTGAGAAATAAAATTTTTTTTATAACTAATACTAGTAGGTTAGTAGTAGTACAGTTGTTTCCAGAGAAACTTTTGTTTTTCCTTTTGGGCCACCCTGCCTTGGTGGGATACGGCCGGTTTGTTAAAAGAAGAACTGCATAATTGGAGAGAAATTCTAATTCACATGTAACTAGAATTGTTACGCTAGTATGTATACTAGCGTAACAATTCTGGCAGAAAGTTAGGGATAAAAATTAAAGATCCACTAAAGCCTTATTTTAATTAAAACAATTCATTTACTTATTTAATAGCGAATATTTATTTCTGTACATATTCAAGGTTTTCCATAATAAACAGCATATTATGTGAATCCATAAACAATAATTATTCCTTTCTACAATTTCTATACTCTTGTCAAATAACAATCAGTCATAGAGCCATCTTACAAAAGTCCTAATACATACATACAAGCTCTTCTCACTCTTGAAGTTTCTTTCTCTTCACAGAGAGTTATCAAAGTAATTCTTCAAGTACAGCTAAGTGAATACTCCGAGGTCTCAGATATGGGAGTATTCTCGACTAGAGGAGAATAAAATAATCCACTGGATGTGGTCTAGTTGGAAGGTAACTCCACACTGCTCCAAGCTAACAAATTAGCTCTGAAGAAGGGTGGGGTCACGTGACACAGACCGGAAAACAGGGGGTGTAGGTGGGAACAGAAGTGATGTTAAACAATACACACAAGAGGAGAGGTTAAATCGTTATACAATTATTTATCCTCTTTACACCAAAATATCGATTATACATACATAATTATCTTTGTAACTTAGAGGACCAGTATGATGATAATAATAATATATAATAATACAAGGTCAGATATTTCCATTTAGCTAATAATGGAGATGAGATCGATGTGCTATTAAATAAGATAGAAATGATGAAATAGATTGAATTCTAAGGGTGTTAATAGCTACCAAATAAAGGATATTCAGTTTCTCTGTTCGGTTATCGATTCCAGTTCCAGCATTATTACGACTTCGATATCGTAACTTAAATAAAAGGTCCTGGATCCTAAATGGCTGATCAATCTGGTGTCTAGGGGCATTTAAATTACACTGAAAAAACAGCAACACTTGAGCCAGCATGAACCTTCATACAAATTATGAAGCATGAGTGCAAATAATTAATATAGTGTTAGGAAGGATACAAAAACTCACCTATACAAAAAAATATATCTAATATAATAATGAGTAACATATACAACTTAAAATCTACTCCAAAAAACCACCACACTCCAGTTCACATTAGCACACTGCTACTAGTGACAAAATTTTTTATATACATTTATAAACAGGGAGGTTCCATGACCCCTCCCTTTCCCCTTTCACTTCTGCCTGATAGACTAGTTACCAGCAGGCATAAACACCTATGGTATACACTAAAAAAAACATACCCAACACCAAATACTCACACCGTTACATCTTGCTTCCTATACTGTGCGTAACCTTGCTTCCTATACTGTGCGTAACCTTGCTTCCTATACTGTGCGTAACCTTGCTTCCTATACTGTGCGTAACCTGCTGCACTCTCACACACCTCGCACTCCTCTCCTGGCCACTCTGTCTCGTTTCAGTACAATACTCGGAAATTGATATTATATATGGAGTGTTTTTTTTTATAAAATATTTTACTGCAGCACACTGCGTAATCTGCATCTATTATATAGAAGTTTTCTACCTGTGTTTGCATCCCCACAGGAATATTTCTTTCACAAATAATAACTTATTTCATATGCCTTCACTCCAATAGCATTCACATCATAAAGAAGAAACATTATCAAAACGAAACGTTTCCTCCGTTAGTTTTCCCTCCTCTAAGTTCCGATGATAATGTCATTTTGTAATATAGTTGGTGAGAATCACAGGTGCGATCCACTCGTGAGGCGGATACTAACTAATTTGGTATTATAAAGGTCGATGGGTTATACCCCAAATCCTCTCTCTACCAAACGTACGATAACTCGTTGTCAGTTTGGTATACCAGGACGTAGTATTAGGACGGGGCATAGAAGAATTAAGACTTTCGTGGAACAGAAGGAAGGGGGAGGGGTTCTGGGGTTAGATTGGGAAACGGTGTACGATAGTGTAGATAGGGAGATGTTATATGAGATCTTAGGGAGGCAGGGGTTTGGCGGGGAAATTGTTAGGTGGGTAAGAACCTTGTATGATGGGGCCTTGGCGAGGGTCCAGGTTAATGGCAGGTTAGGGGTTCAGGTGAGGTTTGAAAGGGGTCTGAGGCAGGGTTGTCCCCTATCTCAGATCCTTTTTGGGTGTCTGCAAGACCCCTTTTATAGGTTGGTTCGTGAGGGGGTATGGGATGGGGATGAAAAGTGGGGTTGTGAAACGGGCATAGTAGGTTATGTTGATGACACTACAATTATGGTGGGGAGTAGTGAGGGTTTAGGAAATGTTAATAAGACTATAGAGGTGTTTGGAGGGGCTACTGGGATGGGCATCAATAGAGCGAAATCTAGGTTGTTGGAGGTAGGTTCGTGGGTGGGTGGGCCGTTGGGAAGTAGGGGTGGGTGGATGTGTGTTGATAGCTTAAAAATATGTGGGGTCATTTTTAGTCATAATAGTCAGTTGGCAAGGGACTTAAATTCGGAGTTAGTGGTGAACAAAGCGCTAGGTAGGTTAAGTGGTTTCAGTCCTGGAGAGGTAACGTTGTTACAAAGAGCAGTGGTAGTGAATGCTCTAATTTATAGTAAACTGTGGTTTGTGGCGACTGTTTATCCTCTACGGGAGTGTGACATAAGAAGGTTGACGGTAAGGGTTTATAGATACATTTGGAGCTATGGGAGGCACTGGTTGGCGCGAGAAGTAGTGACAGCGGGGGTGGCCGTAGGGGGTATGGGGTTGATACCATTGGGGAGAAGGCTTCAAAGTATATATGTAAAACAGGAATTTTTAGTAGGGGGGGAAGGGGGCAGGCGAGTGGGGAGGGTTATGAGTGAGGTACGTAGGTGGTGGAAGGGTAGAGATTTATTGCATTGTGAGGATATTTTGAGATACCTTTCAGTTGTCAGGGTGCCAGGTAGGGTGAAGGTGAGTAAGTTGGATAGGGTAGGGGGAGAAAGAGATAGTGCAGGGATCAGGGATTTATCCAATGTATAATTGGAAATTGGTGTGGTATTGGATGAAGAGGCTGCGTATACCACCTAGGGTAAGGGAAACAGGGTATAGGTTTTTATTAGGCATTTTGGCATCAAGGGCACAATTGTGGAGAATGGGCATAATAAGGGAGGGGTTTTGCCTGAAATGCGGTGGGCTTGACACTGCGTATCACGTTATTTACTTTTGTGAGGAGTTGGGGGGGGGGTGAGGGAATGGTTTAGTGGGGTTTTGAAAAGGGTAGGGGCGGGGGGTTTGTCAACCCTTAGGGCGTTAAGTTTGGATGTTGAGGCGTGTCCTGAGGATGTAAGAAGGGCGGTGGCATATATAGTTTTTTTTTTTTTTTTTTTTATTAGAAACACACATATACATAACAATCCAATAAATGCCCAAAAATAATCAGGCTCATATAAACAAAAACAAGCAAACAGAACAGGAATAAACACATCAGTCTATATATCCTATAATAAGAACCCGTGCCAAAAGCACAAACAAAAAATGTCCATCCTACTACCCAATCCTAGCTAAGTTTTTCTATACAATAACATAACACACTGTCAATGAAACTGAACATACATTGTCTCAAAAACACCACAAAATTTAACCGCTGGTTACATATTTTACTTCTTCCCTACCACAAAAACGCAGTACATAGGCATGAAATAAAATAAAACCTTAAACTTTCTGCCTATAAAACAGGTGTTACACAATAACACACAAAAACAACTGACCCCCGAAACAAGGGTCACACCACAACATCATCTTAAATAAGAAATACATTAACATCAAGCCATCACTACCGTAGACAACACTGTCTACAACACAACGTCACATTCCCACACCGGATAATAAGACCACACACAAAACACATTTGTGTTGCATACATATACAAACACTAGAAAAACCCAAAAATATGCAGAAGCTGCTCCTGTATAATTCAAACAAAAGTTAGGGAACACATACAGAATACAATACTAAAAACGTTAAACTTAAGACAAACATAGCAAAACATCAACTTTATCCTACATGAATTGCCACAGATACCTGGGCCAACTTCACCCAAGCACACCGGCACACTGTCGGTTGTCTAACACCTAATACCTCCTAACCTCCAACCTGCCACATAAATGCAAAACGCCAGCACATCACCACCGACAAACCCTACTACTTTAACTTTAGATTACACTACTACATCCTAGAGGAAAACCCCATGCGTCCATGGCCCCTATGACCCTCCCCCCAACCAACATCACTCCAAGTCTGAGTCAACACACACCTGAACATTTACCTACAACCCCATCCCCGAAACGTCCAAAAATCGGACACCCACGATACCACCCCGTCCCAACCCATCCTAGCTTCAACCCTGTATACCCACGCCTAACCAACCACACATCAATCAACCATACTATACCCTAGTCAACCCCTTCCAGATATACCCAACCTCCCCCCTCCCCCCACTCGACCAGTCCCCCTCGAATGGTTCCTACGTCATCCCCAAAACCTTAAAAGGGACACCACCGTCATCGTTCTATAACCCTCTGAGAAAGCTTCAACCCAAGTTCTCCCATACAAACCCTGATTCCTACATTTCGTCCTGTAAAAATGTGCCGCCAAGGCACGAACCCGCCTCCCACCCACTACCTCGCGCATACCCCACGACACATATATGAAATCAACCACCAGGTACATTAAACTTCTACGTACATTTTCCTCAAACCCACCAATATCCAGGCTTAAAGCCCCTAACATCGAAAGCCCACACCCACCTACACTCCTCATGACTCGTCCAAACCATTCCCGTACCCCGCCTAAATCTTCACAAAAATACACCGCATGGTACGACGTATCCAAAAGCCCACATCTCAAACAAGTACCCTCACTCGCTAAACCCATTAAAAACAATTTCGCTTTAGAAGCCAAGATTCCATGTAGGAATCGAAAACCGTCTCCCTAACCCTCGCCCTCAGCCTCAACTTCCGGAAACCTACCCAAGTCGCCCGCCAATTATACTTTGGGTACTCTGCTACCCCTTGCACTATACCCCCGCCTCCCCCAAGCTTGTCCAAAACCCCCACCCGAAAACCCCTTGGCTCTCTGACCACTAGTAAAACTCTCAACATTGCCTCACATAAACTCAGGTCACGTCCACTCCACCACCTCCGTACCTCACGCATGACCACTCCCACCCGCTTACCCCCACCCCTCCCTCCTCCACATATCTCTGCTTTACATATATTCCTATAAGCCTCCTATGTAAGGGTATCAACCCCAAACCTCCCTTACTAACCGGCGTCATGACAACCTCCTTATTAAGCCAATGTCTACCAAAACCCCATATATACCGCAACACTCTCCGCTGTAATAATTCAACATCTCTCCCACGAGTGGGTATACCCTTGCCACATGCACAATTTACTATACAGTAAAACATTCACTACCATAACCCTCTGCATTAACGTCACATCTCCCGGTCTCCATCCACTCATTCGCGCGATTGTCGCCGTTACCACCTTAGAAGAATTTTCAACCCTCGCCCTACTCGCATCATTACAATAAATTATCCCACAAATTTTCAAGCACTCAACAACATGCCAACCATACCTATTCCCCAAGTCCCCGCCCACCCACGTCCCCACCTCTAACAATTTAGATTTCACCCTGTTAATCCGCATCCCTGTAGCTGCCCCAAAAACACTTATAATCCTCCCTATAGCATCTAACCCCTCCCACCCACCTACGAGAATTGATGTGTCATCAACATAACCCCGCACTCGCTGCCCAGCCTTGGCCGTGGCAGGTGGTCTGGTCTGCCCTCTTGTGGAGCAGTGGTAACTACTTGTTTTCAAAGCAGGATGGCGGAGCAGTATCGACGGCGCATTAACACTGTCTGTGTGGAGCTTGTTCGTGGGGCTATTTATCCACATAACGCAACTCTCCTGTTACCAGCTATCATTAGAGACACGTATGGCATCGACAAGAGCGATATTTACGGCATAGCCCTCAACGGCAGTGTGAGAATTTTCGTGAAGCTAATGACAACACAGGTGTATGAGACACTTGTTGACACGTTTGAGGATAGACGTCTACAGGTCAACGAGTCGGTGGAGGTTAAATTGAAAGACGTATCACGACAATATACTTGGATTCGTATACGTAACCTACCGTTTGAGGCCGACGAACATGATGTGAGAGAGGCCTTTAAGGTTTATGGAATCATTCATTATGCAGTCATGGGTAGATGGTCCGACGGTTTCTACGAAGGAACACCGGAGGGATCTTTCAATTTGAAAATGACGCTGAGGAGGGCCATACCTTCCTACGTAGTGTTGCCTGACTTTAGAACGCAGGTTTACGTCACTTATGTGGGTCAACGTAGAACTTGTCGTATATATAGCTCATATGATCACATTGCAGCTGAGTGTGCTAAGCGACAGGGGAGGAGACAGGATGACAGGCATACTGTTGGGGCTGTGGATGACGGCACAGAGACAGATGGACGGTGTGGGCGTGAGAGGAACTGCAAAGTGGAGTGATATTGTGCAGGCATCGGTGGATGTGTGTCAGACACTACCGGATGACGTGCAAAGGACAGTGGAGCGAAAAGTGGAGAATGCGGATGTAGAGCTGGATTTAGGTATTGTGGAAGAGGTCCCAGAGATGCTGTGTGGGCTGTTGGACGGCTCGCAACGTCAGGTGCAGGTGGACTCGAATGAGACGGTGGAGGAAATACTGTGTGTGGTGGACGGACTGGGGGACAACTGTCCTGAGATTACCAATCTGAGTGTGCAAAAGGTGCCAGTAATGGTACATAATGAAGATAGGGGACCTGATATGGAGGTTAGTTTTGGATCTAGGAAGAGAGCCATGATTATGGGGCAGGACGATGTTCTCACACCAGCTCAGAGGAATTGTAAAAAGGCTTTGGTGGATGTTAAGCAAAGGTCACCTAACAGTGTGAGCGGAACCAGTGGGGTACGGGGAGTGCTGGATATTGATACGGATCCTATAACTGAACAGGGTGATTTGCAATCTGTGGGGAGGAGATATGTCAGGTCTAAAGGTAAACCCTCTATTTTATATTCAGGTGCATCGGGCTATGACCCGATACGTCAGGACACATATATATGATGATATATTAACTCTTTGATATATTTTGACGAGGTTGGATGTGTTAATAAGCATGATTATTTCTATATTGTCCATGTCATATATTTTTGTACGTGTATAGCTTCAGTGTTGTGAGCTTCTTGTATAACAGACACTTTCTAGTGTGTTATAGTTTTGTAAATAATTGTTAATTTAGTAGCATTTTGACTAGGTGACTTTTTATTTTCATACGTAGTGTCAAGGGTAATTTGCTTTTGATGTGATTTGGGTGCTAACCGGCACTAGGTGTGTGAATTATATAAGTTTTTTATTTTATAGAGAGAATATACAGGGATAAGGTACGGGATAGGGTGTAGGTTGGTATAAGTTATGTGTTAAGGTGTCAATTAGTCCTGTATGAGGGACCAGTTGTTCCATGTCCTGTCCTTAAAAGGGGGGGGGGAGGTCGCTATGGGCGGGAATAGCTTGTTTTACCTTCATCTAATATATGTTGTACAGTATGTACTTTGTGTCATGTGGAATTTTGCTCTAGGGTTTCTGTTCATAATGAAAGACCTAGCTGCTCCTGTCTGTGAACTATATGTTGTTGGTGGGATATGTAAGGTGATGTTCTTTTGTGTGGTGTATTTGGTTATCTGATGTATTCATGTATGGTTTTCAATAAAATATAAAAAAAAAAGCTGCCCCAAAAACACTTATAATCCTCCCTATAGCATCTAACCCCTCCCACCCACCTACGAGAATTGTTGTGTCATCAACATAACCCACTATTCCAGATGCACAACCAGGTACCTGACCCTCCTCCCCTACCCCCTTCGATACTAACCTATAAAAAGGATCGCATATATAGTGGTGGAGTACATTTACAACTCGTGGTGCATGAGAGAGGAGCAGGGCGCTGTCCGTATTAGAGCTATGGCGGCAGGTTTCTATAGGACAAGATGTCGTAATCAAGAGGTGTATGCAGGAAGGTGGTGTAAGGCGTTTTCTTTGGGTTATAGGAACATCACGGTTGCGTTATTGTTGGGGAGGGGGGGGTGAGGGACCAACATGAGTGTGTGTGAGGTATGGTTTTATTAGGGTAGCAGGGGTGTAAGGGGAAATGAGGATGGTTTGTTGTTGATGCTTTAGGTTTCGGGTGCTCTGCTTTCAATGATAATTAATAAAAAAAAAAAAAAAATTGTTTTTGTTAATCATTAGTTAGTGAGGTTGGCGAAAAAGGGTTGTTGGGGGAAGGGGGGATGTTGGGAGCATAAGGGGAAGCTTGCCTGTTTTCTAACTGTCGGCGTCATCATAATCTCTTAGGGGTTTGTGAGTCAAAGCAAACCTTTGTTGACTAAATTAAAGGAAAAAACAATATATATATATATTGGAAGATCACTATTAGAGATGCCGCCTGTGTGAGTGAGATCCGTGTGTTGGTGTATGGACATTGTGTCACGTATGGCAGGTGTTTGGATGTATGTTGGGTGCGTGTGTGTGGGTGGAGAAAATATTATTTTCCTTTGTGTTAACTTTTTCAGCTACCACCGGGGTAATTTTTGTGTTTTGTCTGTGTCAAACACAGGGAATGTCATAAGGTTCAAGCATGACATGGTGGTGGTAAACCTTGAAATGTATGAGTATGGGGAGGTTTTATTTAATATGCACCAGGTTCTAGGAGCACTGTTGTGGTATACAGCAGTAGGTTAGGTAAGGCTCCAGACGTTTGAAGAGTTAGGTTTTTTATCTTAAGTGATCGTTGAATGTAATATAGTGGTGTCTTACATTGTAATGACAGTTAAGTTTGATTAATATTAGTAATGTGTGTGTAGGGTGTTGGGATTTTGTTCGAGGTGTTGCTAGGTCAAAGGAAAAATTTGTTTTGTATATAATATGGATGAGGTTTTACAGCTGTATTGAGATATGTTTAAATAAAATAAAAAAAAAGGGGGGGGGAGTTAGGATAGTACACAATTACAAGTTTAATAAGATGTTGTTTGTGACTTGAATTATGACTTACGTCTGACTCGGAAGAGTATTTCATTAAAAAGGAAAAAAAAAAAAAGGGAATGGAAGTGGGTTTACAAGTGTACATGGTAGAGATGTAATGGTTTCATGTTATTTGGTGTATTACAGTGATACCAGGTCTTCGGACTGTTTGGGTAAGACTTTTGCAGAGACAGTATTGTTCATGTGTGTTTATGGAAGGTAATATGATTTTTAATTTTTATTAAGGCAGTTGTGGTGTTTAATTTTTGTAACATGTGTGAGCAGGGAGATGGGTATTGAGGTGTGGTTAGGTAAAGGCAGTTTTTGTTTTGTGTATAGTTTTGCTGCAGTTTGTAGTTGTATTCTGATATTTTCCAGTAAAGATAAGACAACCTAGTAAATAGGTTAATATGAAGGAGATTGATTATATTTGTGTTTCGTTTTCTGGTAGGGTGAGGAGCTTATGTATATGTTTCAATATGCGATTTTGTCATGACATGTATTGTATGTACTGTTTTAAATAAAATATACAAAAAAAAAAATCCTCTCTCTACCAAACGTACGGTAACTCGTCTAATTATCCACAGATTGTCACTTAATATAAATTGCTTACTCATTCAAATAAAGAAAACCCATGCTAATTATGCATAAATAATCCTCACTTAGTAGACTGAAACTTACGATAACGTCTCGGTCCAACTTGCATTATTAACCAGTCACGCAGAAGCGCAAAGGAAAAGTTTAATATCCAAAGAACGAAAAGTGTTGTTAAGCTCTTTTACCTTCCCTATATTTCCAGTCTCCTAAATCATAGCAACACTCACTTCTTTAGGCGTCAAAGTTTCTTTTCGCCAAATCAATACTCTTGCCACTCATGCTTCTGGAGTCTACACCATTTCCTCCTCCTCTTGTCCTTTCCAATACTTGGGAGAAATTAGCCTCTTACTTTCTTACAGACTTACAGAGTACAAAAGAAGTGTTTGTCTTGATGGCACTAACAATGCTCATTTCTGTCAAGTTAGATATCATGATCATTCTATACACACACAACCCGCACATAGAAAAGAGGGTTGTGTGTGTATTGTTCCAGTCATGGTATTGTGCCTTTTTTTGTTATTTATGATCATTCTATTATCTGGTCCTCTGTCAAAACGATGTACCTTTCTTCTAGCCTTCACAGATGCCATCTTGTAGAAGCATTCCTTATACAAAAAAAATCTAAGATGAATCTTTGCCATGGCTTTGTCTCTGTAGATGCCTTCTTTTCTCATTACACTATCAAATGCTCCAAACGTTAAGAACACTCGGGACTTGACCTTCTTCATGTCCTCTCCCTGCATCTTCACTTTTCCTATATTTTCTTTGCCTTACCTACCTTCTGCCTAGGTGGGTTCTGTTTTATGAAGTTTTCTCCCTCTAGTATTTTGTTCCACCCTTGTGGGACACTAGCTCTCCTGCAGTGATCCTCTGTTCTCTTGTTCCTTAATTTATCTTCACGTTTACTACTACGACTACTACTACTTCTATTACATTTAATACTACTCCCTCCTCCAGTTCAACCACTCCTGTCCCCCTCTCCATATATATTTTCAGTCTCTTCCCTTCGCACTTCTTTGTGTTGCTCCAAGTCAGACCGAAACGTACGTAATAAGATTAAATTTCCTAAGTATGAGTCATTCGTGTGTTGTTCTAGTCGTGGTGTCGTCTCTTATATTCTCCATTCTAATTATGTTACTAAATATAACTAAATAAATATACAGGATATGCAACTGCATGAAGGTAATGTTATTTTGTATATTTCACTATAACTATGTCAACATTTATTTTATGTTTCCTTAAAAAAAATGAAAGTTATTAATAACATGTCACAATATACATGGCAGTCTCCTGCAGATACACGTCCAGTGCCTTTAATAAAGACATCTTCGTTACTGTGTTCCCTCGTGGATGTTTTAAAATCTATTTAACTAGATTGTCCTATAAACAAATTTTAAATATAATTTTTCTTCCTGTCTTAGTGTCAAAACATTTACAAGTTTGTAAATAAGTTTTATCAGTTTCACAATTCATATTTTATTAATTTGGGGACACAGAGAATATTGAGCAAAAACATTTTATAGCATTGGTTTTGTTATGCCACTAACAAAACATTTAATTGATCCTAATACATCTCATGTTTCTTCCTGAGCTAAATTGGTTTATGACATCCTGTTTTCCTATACATAAATGAATTACTAATAGTCAAGAACAAACTTTAATGCAAGAACAAGACTCACTTTTTCCAGGTTAACTGTTGTAAAACTTGACTTGTTGAACGACGATACATTATCACAATCAATTCTAAAACCAATTAACACTATTACCAAATATTGTCTGGACATCAATATCATTATAATTATCTTAGGATCTGCATGTGAAGATTGAGGGAATGATTCATCTTGAGTGGATGTAATTTGTCTTAATCTGTTAATTATTTTATAATCATATTCTTTGTGACTGTCATATTACTTAATTAGTTTTTTCGGTTTTTCTGTTATTATTAAAAGCTGCAATAACATCCATGGCTAAAGAACACAAATGCACAATATTGTGACTGGAACAATACACGTCGTCATAAGCTTCTCTCTGCTATGTTTGCTTATTAAGTGTATCCTCTGTCTTCTTGTGTGAAGACCCACCGGGTATAACACTTAAAAGACAGCACTTTCTTTTGCTTATTATCGGTTACTTATGCAAAGTTTTCTGTGGGACAGTTTTTTCCTGATCGTCATGAACACTTCAGAGTCATTTATAATTTGTCTTGCATTAGTATAGCTTGGATTCGTTTAGCTTTCCTTATTCCTTTGTATCAGCTCACTTTTAAAATATATATTAGTCAATAAAGTTACTCCCTCCTCTTTGAAGTGCTGTAAAATCTTGTCTTCTCTGCTAAGATTTGTGTTAGTCATCTATTCATCCATTTAAGATGGACTTTATTAGGTATATCCAAAGACGTTTCTAAAGAAGTTGAATGATTTTCTTTTGTTTTTTCCTCTAACTTTTAAATTTATTTCTCTGATAACTGATAATGTGGAAATTTTATTCCCGTTAAATCACATTAAATATTATCCAGTTTCCTCGTAAACACCTTCAATATTTAATGGTTAATGCATCTTAGGACCAGGATAGTAACTATTAAGTTTGTCTCCAGACAAATTTGTTGATGCAGTAAAATAGTAAAAAAACTTGGAATCGTTGGAATCGTTGCCCTAACTGGAGAATGACTCATCTGATCGGCTTCAAATTTTTACCACTGTTGTTGTTTCCTGAACATAATGTTCACGCTGCCATTAAGACGCATAAGTCCTAATTTCACAATTTTATGAAATAAATAGCGCTATTTTTACTCAATAAATGATGTTTATTTGTGATTAACTTCAAAATATTATTGACGATGCAAATATTGATGCAAATTATAATTTTTACTGAAATAATTATAAAAGTTGGAATAGTTGGAATCAAATCATTAACTAAAGAATGTTTTTCCTGATCGTCTTCAAACTTTCCCCAGTGGGGTGGGCCTTATTACAACTGACATTTTTCATTTTCTCAGCAATGGCCGAGCCATACAGAAAGAGAGTAAATACAGTGTGTATTGAGGTGCTTGCTGGAACCATTTACCCTTCAAATGCAGACGATCTCTTATCTGCCATTCTACGTGATAAATATGGATTCGCCACTTCAGATATTTATGGAATATCACTTAATGGCGCAACAAGAGTGTTTGTGAAGTTCTCGTCGAGTGGTGTCTACGAAAGAGATGTTGACGATTATCAAGACAAGAGGATGGTTGTGAGGGAAGGATTGGAGGTGCGGTTGAGGGACGTATTGGTGACATACAAGTGGATAAGGAATCGAAATATTCCATTTGAGGCTTATGAAGACGATGTGAGGGATGTTTTCAAGGCATATGGAGTGATTCATATGGCAAATGTCGGTAGGTGGGAACAGGGTGCCTATGCAGGATTGCCAGAAGGATCATACAGTCTGAAATGTCCTTGAGGATGCGTATACCATCATATGTATTGATGCCCTCTTTGTACACAAGTATATGTGACATATGCAGGGCAAGTGAAGACATGCCGGCTATGTGGACAGGTGGGGCATTTGGCGGTGGCTTGTGAGAAACAAGAACAGTTACCCCAGCAACGACGTGGAGAGGAAGTGAGGGGGATTGATGTGGATAGCCTTTTCAGTGACCTGGAGAGGAATATGTCTTCTCCAGGGCGTAAGGATGGAGGAGCACGTCGATGGAGCGATGAGATGGAGCAAGCGGAGGAGTTGGTGGTGACATTACCTCCTGTGACATGTCCAGAGGAGGTGAAGGATTCTACAGTTGCCGTCGGACAGGAGGATGGCAATGATTTGGTGGAATTGACAGATCCTATGTTGGAGGATCTAAGGAAGTTGATTGATAGTCCACCTTCCGTGGGTGAGGAGTATGAGCTGCAGAATAACCTGGAAGTAATGGCAAGTCTGGGCGAAGTGCTGAGTGATGACGTGAGTAAGAGTGGTTGTGGTGAGAGTGGTAATGAGGTGAGAGTGTGTGTGGTTGAGGTAGAAGTTCATAAGGAGGACAATGTAGTCAGTGCAGTGTCTGAAGAGATCATGGAGGTGGTGGAGAATCCGTAAGAGATCTAGTGGTTCGGTGGAAGATGATGTGTTGATGCCGGCTCAGAAGACAGGGAAGAAAGTGTTAGCAGAAAGGGATAGGGATGAGAGGGGGGAGTAAAGGAGAAGTGTGTAGACAAGGTGGGAGGAAGGCCCAGGGGGGGGGTTCGTCAATGCAGGTGGAGCACGAGTAACGAAGCATCGGGGGAAACCACCTTTAAAGAATTTAAGTGTTTAAGTATGAATGTTAATGGCCTCCATGCCGAGGTCAAGAGGTTGTGGTTGAGAGTATTTTGCGGAGAGAGGGTATTGATGTTTGTTTCCTCCAAGAACACAATTATAGGTGTGGTAGGGAATTGAGGTTAAAGGGATTTAATTTATATACAGGAAGTTCGGAACTTTTCAAGGTAGGTATTAGGGAATCCTGCCCTTTCATTTGAGGTCGTTTGAGGAGGTAGGAGGGGTGGATTGGAAGGGTAGATGGGGCTTGGGGTGACATCTCGGTTTGTTTTCTGGTGTGTGTATATGCCAGCGGTTAATGTGCCTAGTATCAAGGGGATTTCGTGAGGGATTATTTAGTTTATGCATTTAGGGTCTTCTGCGGTAACGGTGATAGTGGGAGACTGGAATTGTGTATTAGGAGGAATGACGTAGAACCGAGAGGAGCAGGTTGTGTGCTAGCAGTGTTGAGGGACTTATTAGGGGCGGTTGGGGTTTGGGATGTAGTAGATGGTAGACAGGTTATGGTAGAACAAACGTTTATTAGGAAAGGATATGCAGCACGGTTGGATAGGGTGTACGTGTCTTCAAGTATAAATGTGGAAGAGGTGCGTAATATAGATGTTGGGTTTTCAGATCATAGGGGTGTGGTGGCTGTGTTGGGGTGGGTGGGTGCTGTTAAATATTATTCGACTTGTGGAGGTTGAATGTTGTTTGCTGAAACGAGAGGGGATTGGAGGGTTTCGAGGCTTGGTGGGAGGGTCTGGGGTGGGGGTAGGGGCATTTGTGACATTGGGAAGTGGTGGAATTTGATGGCAAAGGAGGCGGTGAGAGGTTATTATAGGCGTGAGGGGGTTGAGGAGGCTAGGTATAGGTATGGGTTACAGGGATATTTGGAAGGGAGGTTAAGGGATTGTTATAGTGGTGGAGGAGGAGGGTGTCAACAACAGGAAATAGCGTATCTTAAGGGTAGACTAAAGGATATTCAGAATGAAGTTTTTAGGGTGATAAGGGTTCGTAGTCAATTAGAAGAGGTGTTATGGGGTGATAGGCCTTCGGGTACTGTTTTGAGGAGATTTAGGACACGTAGAACAGGCATGACAATAACGGCATTGAAGGTAGAGAAGAAGATTGGGGGTTATCATAAAGGTCAGGTGTTAAGAACGACGGACGGGATGTGTGCTTATGCAAGGTATTGGTTTCAGGATAAGTTCATGGGTAGAGTGAGGGATGAGGTTTGTAGGGGAATTGTGCTAGAGAGCATTCAGGAGAGGTTAGGAGAGGAGGATAGGAAGGGGTTTGGTGGAAGAATAACGATTGAAGAGGTATGGCAAGCGGTGCAAGGGTTACGCATGGGGAAGGCACCTGGGGTGGATGGGCTACCTGGGGATTTCTACATATGTCATTGGGATGTTTTGAAGGATGTTTTAGTAAAGGTGCTGAATCAAATGAAGGATAGGGGTACGATGGAGGTACTGGGATGGTGGTGTTAGTACCAAAAGGCAAGGACAGTGATGTTTTGAGAGGGTATAGGGCAATAACTTTGTTATGCTCTGATTACAAGATTTTAGCCAAGATATTAGCGAATAGGATGAAGAGGGTGTTGGAGAAGGTGTTAGAGGAAGGTCAGTTTGGTATACCAGGACGTAGCATTAGGACGGGGCATAGGAACTGAAGGAAGGGGGAGGGGTTCTAGGGTTAGATTGGGAAACGGCGTATGATAGTGTAGACAGGGAGATGTTATATGAGATTTTAGGGAGGCAGGGGTTTGGCGGGGAAATTGTTAGGTGGGTAAGAACCTTGTATGATGGTGCCTTGGCGAGGGTACAGATTAATGGCAGGTTAGGGGTTTACGTGAGGTTTGAGAGGGGTCTGAGGCAGGGTTGTCCCCTATCTCAGATCCTTTTTGGGTGTCTGCAGGACCCCTTTTATAGGTTGGTTCGTGAGGGGGTATGGGATGGGGATGAAAAGTGGGGTTGTGTAATGGGCATAGTAGGTTATGTTGATGACACTACAATTATGGTGGGGAGTAGTGAGGGTTTAGGAAATAATTATTGAGGTGTTTGGAGGGGCTACTGGGATGGGCATCAATAGAGCAAAATCTAGGTTGTTGGAGGTAGGTTCGTGAGGTGGGTGGGCCGTTGGAGAGTAGGGTAGGTGGATGGTGTTGATAGCTTAAAAATATGTGGGGTCATTTTTAGTCATAGTAGTCTGTTGGCAAGGGAATTAAATTCGGAGTTAGTGGTGAACAAAGTGCTAGGTAGGTTAGGTGGTTTCAGTCCTGGAGAGGTAACGTTGTTACAAAGAGCAGTGGTAGTGAATGCTCTAATTTATAGTAAACTGTGGTTTTTGGGGACTGTTTATCCTCTACGGGAGTGTGACATAAGAAGGCTGATGGTAAGGGTTTATAGATACATTTGGAGCTATGGGAGGCACTGGTTGGCGTGAGAAGTAGTGACAGCGGGGGTGGCCGTGGGGGGAATGGGGTTGATACCATTAGGGAGAAGGCTTCAAAGTATATACTGTAAAACAGGAATTTATTGTGGGGGATAGGGGCAGGTGAGAGGGAGGGTTATGAGTGAGGTACGTAGGTGGTGGAAGGGTAGAGATTTTTGCATTGTGAGGATATTTTGAGATATCTTTCAGTTGTCAGGGTGCCAGGTGGGGTGAAGGTGAGAAGTTGGATAGGGTAGGGGAGGAAAGAGATAGTGCAGGGATCAGGGATTTATCCAATGTATAATTGGAATTTAGTGTGGTATTGGATGAAGAGGCTGCATATACCACCTAGGGTACGGGAAACAGGGTATAGGTTTTTATTAGGCATTTTGGCATCAAGGGCACAATTGTGGAGAATGGGCATAATAAGGGAGGGGTTGTGCCTGAAATGCGGTGGGCTTGAAACTGCGTATCACGTTATTTACTTTTGTGAGGAGTTGGGGGGGTGAGGGAATGGTTTAGTGGGGTTTTGAAAAGGGTAGGGCAGGGGTTTGTCAACCCTTAGGGCGTTAAGTATGGATGTTGAGGCGTGTCCTGAGGATGTAAGAAGGGCGGTGGCATATTTAGTGGTGGAGTACATTTACATCTCGTGGTGCATGAGAGAGAAGCAGGGTGCTGTCCGTATTAGAGCTATGGCGGCAGGATTATATAGGACGAGATGTCGTAATGAAGAGGTGTATGCAGGAAGGTGGTGTAAGGCATTTTCCTTGGGTTATCGGAACATCACTGTTGCGTTATTGTTGGGAGGGGGGTGAGGGACTAACATGAGAGTGTGTGAGGTATGGTTTTATTAGGGTAGCAGGGGTGTCAGGAAAATGAGGATGGTTTGTTGTTGATGCTTCAGGTTTCGGGTGCTCTGCTTTCAATATTAAACAAAAAATATATGTTTTTGTTCATCAGTAGTTAGTGAAGTTAGCGCAGAAGGGTAGTTGGGGGAAGGGGTGTTGGGATCATAAGGGTGAGCTTGTCTGTTTTCTTACTGTCGGCGTCATCATAATCTCTTAGGGTTTGTGAGTCAAAGCAAACCTTTGTTGACTATATTAAAGAAAAAAATATATTGGAAGAACTCTATTAGAGATGCTGCCTGTGTGAGTGAGATCCGTGTGTTGGTGTATGGACATTGTGTCACGTACGGCAGGTGTTTGAATGTATGTTGGGTGCGTGTGTGTGGGTGGAGAAAATATTATTTTCCTTTGTGTTATCTTTTCAGCTACCACCGGGGTAATTTTGTGTTTTGTCTGTGTCAAACACAGGAATGTCATATGGTTCAAGCATGACATGGTGGTGGTAAACCTTGAAATGTATGGGTATGGGAGGTTTTATTTGATGTGCACCAGGTTCTAGGAGCACTGTTGTGGTATACAGCAGTAGGTTAGGTAAGGCTCCAGACTTTTGAAGAGTTAGCTTTTGATCTTAAGTGATCGTTGAATGTAATATAGTGGTGTCTTACATTGTTATGGCATTTAATTTTGATTAATATTTGTAATGTGTTTTAGGGTGTTGGGATTTTGTTCGAGGTGTTGTCAGGTCAAAGAAAAAATTGTTTTGTATATAATATAGATGAAGTTTTACAGTTGTATTGAGATATGTTTTTAAGGATTGGGGAGTTAGGATAGTACACAGTTTCAAGTTTAATGAGATGTTGTTTGTGACTTGTATTATGACTTTTACGTCTGACTCGAAAGGGTATTTCCTTAAACTTGGAAAAAACAAAACAAAAAAGGAATGGAAGGGGGGTTTACAAGTGTACATGGTAGAGCTGTAATGGTTTCATGTTATTTGGTGTATTACAGTGATACCAGGTCTTCGGACTGTTTGGGTAAGACTTTTTCAGAGACTGTATTGTTCCTGTGTGTTTATGGAATGTAATATGATGTTTAACTTTTATTACGGCAGTTGTGGTGTTTAATTTTGTAACATGTGTGAGCAGGGAGATGGGTATTGTTTGAGGTGTGTTTAGGTAAAGGCAGTTTTTGTTTTGTGTTTAGTTTTGCTTAAGTTTGTAGTTGTATTTAGATATTTTTCAGTAAAGATAAGACAACCTAGTATCAAGGTTAATAAGAAGGAGATTGATTATATTTGTGTTTAATTTTCTGGTAGGGTGTGGAGCTTATGTATATGTGTCAATATGCGATTTTGTCATGACATGTATTGTGTAAACTGTTCTAAATAAAATATATAAAAAAAATTACAACGTAACTTGTCACTCACTTTGAAATGTGATCATTTAAACTTGTCAATATTATTATATAAATTGTTTGTCAAGTAATAACTGGAGAATGTTTCTTCTGGTCAACCTACAACACTAATTGTTGGTCTGTCTTAAGACGAAGGATTTTGTATTAATTTGGGAAAATAGAGCTTTAAATAGAATGTAAATCAGAAAAGTAAACTGATAAAAATAAGATCTGTGGTTTTATGGTATTTTTAAGTTAAACAAAGTAACACTTTTATTTTTCAGAACATTCTTACCACATTTACTTTTGATTTTTCAAAGCTTTTTTCTTTATTACTCGAGAACGCCTTATTCGATCGCCTCCAAATTATCAACGCTTGTGTAACTTATCTAGGGAAGATTTATGGGACTATTTGGTTGCGAGGATGTCCTATACACACTGCTACATAGGCTATTATCAAATATTGTTTACGTGTGATAGGTAAAGACAGGATCCTCTGATTGGTTTCAAAACATTAACTCTTGTGTGTCTTATTTAGAAGAAGATTGGTATATTAATAGATTGTGCAGATGCCATTTTACACTTTTTATCTCGAAATGGTTTAGCATTACTTTCCCTTATTGCATTATTTTGCCTTGATGCTAGTGAGGGCTCTAGATTAAACTGTTCTTGAGTTCAGCGAGAGCTGAGCCTCGGGTGGTGAACCCCACGTGTGCCCGTCTCTACGAGCGACTGTGGAAGCTGCTGGTGAGGGACACCAACACTGAACCTCTGAGTAACACACCTGCAAAAAAGGAGGTTCAAACAAACTGCCAAGGTCAAGGAAAATGACCAGGACAGAGGCTTGATTTATATCCTATTTTGTCTTTAAAAATGTATAAAATGAAGAAATATTATTTGCAAATAGATGGAAGAAGCTGGAGATGCATCTTGGTATAAACGAGCAAAAATATAATCAGAAAGTATTTAACCGCAGATGGGAGTAATTTATTACAGTCATATCTTCGTTCACTTTTCATTCTCCACTATTACTTGATGTTAAAGTTGTAGTGGGTATTATTAGTCCAGTGATCAAGTCATCATATGACTTATGTCTTAACTCTGTGTTTTAATTAAGAATATACTTATATACTTATCTCTCATGAAGAACATATAACTAAGACTTGTGTTCCAATAAAGTCTTGCCTTGTGAAGTGCTTATTTAATACCCTATACGTCACTTTATGTTATTGTTCCATAAATCTGGTGGTAACAGCAGAATGTTTCTTAGTGAATTAGTACAGAGGAGAGAGGATGGAAGATATTTAATAAATGGATGTGTACAGAGAAGTGAGAGAGAATTTAACTGCAAAAAAACAGACATATACATTGAGGGAAGGTGACGCTACCATAGTGAACGAAAAGTACAAATGAATTTAGGTTACTAGATTTGATTGTTCATAGGGTCACAGTATGAGTCACTCATTTTTTAAACGCAGCGGCCGTCTCCCACTGACGTAGAGAGACACTAAAAAAAAATACTTCACCATCACTCACTCCATCCCTATCTTGCCAGAGGCTCGTCGATCTATAGTTCAGATGGTCCTCTAAGCTGCAATATCCCCACCATTCCTTCAGAGTTCATGAATTGTACTTTACACCTGCAGGACTTAAGTCCTGCTAACTGGGTTCCCTGAACCCCTTCAGGGAACCTACCTCACACTCCAACAGCAAGTAAGCTCATAAGAAACGCATGCCTTCACTACTATATAACACACTCACACACGCCTCTTGGATGTATAAAACTTCTTTTACCCTCTCTCTCCACTTCTTCCTAGAAAGACTCCTACCCCGCCTTCCCTCCCCCCCATCCCTCCAACTCTTCCTAGAAAGACTCCTACCCCGCCTTCCCTAATATATACAATTATACACCCTTCAATTCCTCTTATTTTTCTCCAACCTCTCTAAATGTTCAAATCAAGCCAACAACCCCTCCCAAGATCTTTGGATAATACTTCCAATAATCTCGCACCTCCTTCTTATCTTCAAACTTTAAATTCTCTGCATAATATGTACACCACACACTGCCTCAGACATGACATCTCCACTGCCTCCAGCCTCCTCCTTGCTGCAACGTTCACATCCCATGCTTCACACCCACAGATGCCTCAATGCGCCACTCACCTTCTTCTCTCATCAGTTCTGTGGATCTTTTCGTCTTTCATAGACCTGTCCAACGACAAGTCGACTTCCATATATCTGAAAACATTCAGTTCTTCCATATTCCCTCCTTCAAATCTGATATCCAGTTTCTCATTAGTATCATTTTTGTTGCCCTCGTCACCTTCCTCTTTACTATGTTCACTTTTAATTTCCATCTTCTACATACCCTCCCAAATTCACCAACCAATCTTTGAAACTTCTCTTCAGAATCTCCCAAAAGTGTTTGTAAAAAGTAACTTGACAACTACAACTTTGTACTTGATTCTTTATCTTTTAATCCCACACGTCTTCTCAACACTCTTTTATAAGCCGTCTACAAATATGCTGAACATCCATGGTGACATTTGCATCCCTTTCACAGGCTTACTTTTACCAGGCCCGTGGCCTAGTAGGCAACGCTCTCGCTTCACACGCTGAGTGTCCGTGGTTCGTTCCCCAGCAAGGGTGAAAACATTGGGCGTTTTTCCTTACACCTGTTGTCCCGTTCACCTAGCAAGCAAGTAGGTACCAGGGAGTTAGTCGACTGGTGTGGGTTGCATCCTGGGGGACAGGATTGAGGACCCCAATGGAAATAAGACAGACAGTCCCTTGATGACGCACTGACTTTCTTAGGTCATCCTGGGTGGCTAACCCTCCGGGTTAAAAATCCGAACAAAACTTTATCTTAAAAATTCATAACCCCTTTAAGTAACCTACCACCTGTTAATAAACTTTCAACGTCTGCCACGCTGCTTCCCTATCGACCCCATCATGTGCCTTTTCTAAATCCATATATGCAAAGGAAACCTACGCTGCAATGTAAACACATGGTTCACACATCCCCTGCCTTTCCAAAAGTATCCTCGTTCATCTGCGATCTTGCCCTTCGTCTTCGCTTAGCCAAAGCTAGATGATGTTTGCCCACACCCCGGAGCACCAGGCTTCTTCAAAGTTATTTCATTAAATCCTGTGACATGTAGTGAACAGTTGAAAGATTCTCACATGCTTAACAATACACAAACATTATTTACACACTTGGTCTCACAGTCCACAGCAGGACTCTGATGTCGAGTTTGCAGGTTCGAGACCTGCTTTGGACTGAGAGACAATGTTAGGTTAGGTTAGGTTGGTTTTCGTTATGTTAGTTTGGGTTACGGTGGGTTATTTTTGCTTTTGTTGGTTATGTTAGACACATGAATAAACACTAAACACATGCACTCATAATTTCACAATACACATTTATGCAATGAATTAAACTTATCAATCATTTGTGGGTTAATGTTTAACACCAAAATAAATACTTAACCAGCACAAAATTAAGAACTCAACCAGCACAAAATTAAGAACTCACCAGCACAAAATTAAGAACTCAACCAGCACAAAATTAAGTAGTGAACCAGTGCTTAAGAATACTGACACATTCCTCTCTCACAGAAGACAATTCACACAACATTAACAGCGTTTGTCTTGTCACGCCATTAAGGTAAAGGAACATTATCATATGTCTTTGTCATATTGGACCAGAATACTCTGCAAGGTACTCTCTACAATGTAACTCTTCGCATGCAACACTCATCCATCATGCAACACTCATCCATCATGCAACACTCATACATCATGCAACACCTATCCATCATGCAACACTCATACATCATGCAACACTCATCCATCATGCAACACTCATCCATCATGCAACACTCATCCATCAAAGGAGTTTCCATTATTACAGGGTTGACTCGTGATTCATGGAATTCTTGTTCCCCTTTTCCTTGGATTGAAATTTCCTCCTTATTTCCAAGTGATTAGTGGCCCCCTGAACAAATTATCATTTGACATTCAGGTTGATGCAGTCTCCATGTGCCGAATTAACATGGAAGTCCTTCCAAGAATTCTCAATGCATCAGCCATTTATAATAAATACTGGGTGCATTAAATGCACAATTAACCATTAGGTGCTAACCTAAAAGGCTTCAATAAGAAATTCAAGTGATGAAGAATGCTACAACACATTCTTCCAGAATTTATGATCCTGTCCTCAGTAGCTACAGTGCCACAGTCATCTTCAGAATTAGGTACAATCCACATGTCAACTATGCTTCCACTGAGAGAGATAAACACTGATCAGATCATTGTTAATGAGTCTGCACACAGAGCGAGAAACAGTCAGCCAGGTTGATTATTTACCGCACAAGTCATTTGTAATGTCTTTTCCAAACCACCTATGAGGTAGACATCAAGGTTCGTTTTTTTTACTAGTGGTGTCCCCTATAGGCCTAGTCCACTTTTCCCTCACCTTTCAGCAGGAAGTGATCCTTCATAAATTGTGAATACTTTATTCCCGTTTCAGGACATTTAGTGCGGAAGTACTATCTCTAAGTCACTTGAAAGGCATTAATAAATACAACTAGCTCCTTCAGGGCTCCGCCGAGTGGGAGACCTAGTTGCACTCTTACTCCTGCTGCTGGAGTTAGCTAAGTAATAAACTCTCTAGAGCGATCTTCAGGACTCCACCGAGAGGGTCGTGGCCCTCCGTACTTTCTCCTGCACAGGCTAGAACTCCTCAGCATTTTTCAGATCTTATTAAGGAAGGTCTTCAGGACTCTGCCGAGTGGACCCCCAGCATTTACTATTAAGACACTTTCAAGGCTTAAGACCCCGTAAAGAACGATCCCTTTGGAACCTTCAGGACTTCGCCGAGAGGGTTCTTCCGTTCTCTCTCTCCATTGGGGAAACTTCGACTATTCTGCAATATTAAAGGGATCTTCAAGACTGCTGAGAATAGCTATTAACCAAAAACTAAATTCCGTTCGAAGAAGTTCAATCTGTAGACACGCTGTAGAAGTTTATTTGGAATAATGATAAATGGTAATTATTAAGAAGTATAAATATTGCTGTGTAATGCAAAATGAGAGTGATGTAAATATTAGAATTATATGATGTGTTCTTCTCTATGTACTTTTAGTACATAGTGAAAAATAGTGCAGTTGAGCGCAATGAATATATGATATATTGTGAGTTATGTTTAGGTTTTCTCTAGTGTAATCAAATGTATAATTTAGTGTGGTGATTATTTTGTATTATAGTGTGGTTTTATGGTGATGCGTTGTGTATAGCAGAATGGTGTGGTGCGTTGTAGTGTAGGTTAATGTTGAATTTATATAATAAACAGTGCAAGATAATGTTGTGAAACACAGTATAACTCACTAAGATAACTAGTAGTGCAGTGTTGTAAACATTAGATATATATAACGTGGTATTACGTTGTAGTGAATAGTAGTGCAGCTTAATATTGTGTAATATATATATATATATAACGTGGTATAGTGTGGTGTTACAGTGGAGTATATTATACTATAAAGCAGTAAAGTGCAGTGTGGTGAAAATTATGTAATAGTGTGACTGTTGCAGCATTCTGTTGTGTGATGATATATGTTATACTTTACAATACTAATCTAAAGTTTAGTGTATAATAAATATAGTTGGATAAAGTTTAGTGTGTATAATAAATAAAGTGGGATAATGTTTAGTGTATAACAACGTTGGATAAAGTTTAGTGTATAATAAATAAAGTGGGATATTGTTTAGTATATAATAAATAAAGTGGGATAATGTTTAGTATATAATAAATAAAGTGGGATAAAGTTTAGTGTTTAATAAATAAAGTGGGATAATGTTTAGTATATTATAAATAAAGTGGGATAACGAGATAAAATAATTTGAAGAAGCGCAATGTAATGTTTGTGTAGTAAAGTATAACAAGTATATTGTAAATAACTTGGTATTGTGATGTTATAATGAAGTGTTGTATAATTTAGCTTTATGATGTAAAGTGATGAAAACAATGTGACAATGAGTGGTGTATTGAGTGTATTGTGAAGTGTTGTATTATGTAGTTTAAAACTATGTTGCAGATTTTGTGTATATAATTAGCAGTGCACTATTGTGTTTTCAAGTTTTCTGTAGTATAATTCTGGGGTTGTGTAAAGTAATAAAACCTAGTATAGTTTTCTTTATTATAGTTTTGCTATGTTTTATATTGGTCATGAAAAAAATCACATGTAGATCCCAAACATATGACATAATTTTACTAAAATCCTCATGAGCATTTTAAAAAAAGACATCAAGACAATAATAAAAAATTCATCAGCATTATTCAATATATTTCCAGAATTAAATAATATATCTACACTTTTTTACACACACACACACACACACACACACACACACACACACACAGTGGGCGCCTGTGACGAGCGGTGTACCGCAGGGGTCAGTCCTAGGACCAGTGTTATTCTTGGTATATGTAAATGACATAACGGACGGGATAGACTCAGAAGTGTCTCTGTTCGCAGATGATGTGAAATTAATGAGGAGAATCACATCGGAAGAGGACCAAGCAGGACTTCAAACAGACCTGGACAAGCTTGACATCTGGTCTAGCAACTGGCTTCTCGAATTCAATCCCACCAAATGCAAAGTCATGAAGATTGGAGAAGGGCAAAGAAGACCGCTGACAGAGTACAGGCTAGGCGGACAAAGGCTACAAACCTCGGCAAAGGAGAAAGACCCTGGGGTAAGTATAACGCCAAGCACGTCTCCGGAGGCACACATCAACCAGATAACTGCGGCAGCATATGGGCGACTGGCAAACCTAAGATTAGCGTTCTTTTATCTTAACAAGGAATCGTTCAAGACACTGTACACCGTGTACGTCAGGCCCATACTAGAATATGTAGCACCAGTCTGGAACCCACACCTGGTCAAGCACGTAAAGAAACTAGAGAAAGTGCAAAGGTTTGAGACAAGGTTAGTTCCACAACTCTGGGGTCTGTCCTATGAAGAAAGGTTGAGGGAAATAGGACTAACAACACTGGAGGAAAGAAGGGTCAGAGAAGACATGATAACGACATACAGAATACTGCGGAGAATTGACAAAATAGACAGTGACAGGATGTTCCAGAGAGGGAACACAGAAACAAGGAGACACAACTGGAAGCTGAAGACTCAGATGATTCAAAGGGATGTTAGGAAGCATTTCTTCAGCCACAGAGTAGTCAGGAAGTGGAATAGTCTAGAGAAAGATATAGTGGAGGCAGGAACCATACATAGTTTTAAGACAAGGTATGATAAAGCTCATGGAGCAGGGAGAGCAGAGACCCAGTAGCGGACCCTACAACCACAATTAGGTGAGTACAATTAGGTGAGTACATATATATATATATATATATATGTTGTGCCGATTAGGTAAAACTGGTCAATTAGCAAGAACTCATTTAAAATAAAGTCCTTTCTAAAAATTTATCTTATACGTTTAAAGATATATTGTTTTCATTTATGTTAATGTAAAAATTTATTATTTTGTACCAAGAGAAACTTTGAAAACCTACCTAACCTTATTACAACAAGCGCAATTTAATTTGGCTTAACCCAACTAAATATGTTTTAGATACGTTAACATTAATTTAATAATAAACAAACACAATGAAATATATTTTTTCTTTAGTTTCAGAATACGGCTGACGTATTAATATATATATATATATATATATATATATATATATATATATATATATATATATATATATATATATATATATATATATATATATATATATATATATATATATATATATATATATATTAATACGTCTGGGGTAACGAAGAAAGGTATCAACATGACAGTTTTCTTAACACTATACAAGCTGCCCAAAGAACATTTATCCCGTATAAAGAAATTAGATCAAGTAGAAATGACCCAAAATGGATGAATAATAGGCTCAAATATCTTTTAGGGCAGAAGAAAGGAATTTATAGGCGCATAAAAAGAGGTGAGAGTCATCTTATAAATCAGTATACTGACATTAAGAGGGACGTTAAAAAGGGGATAAAAAAAAGCTAAACAGGACTATGAAACTAAAGTTGCTAGGGATTCAAAAACTAACCCCAAAAATTTTTTCCAGGTTTATAGAACAAAAGTTAGGGATAAGATAGGTCCCCTTAAAAATAACTCTGGGCATCTTACTGACAAGGAGAATGATATGTGCTCTATTTTTAATAATTATTTTCTCTCGGTTTCATACAGGAAGATACTAATAATATCCCAGAATTTAATTTTTACAGAGGCCCAGAAGAAGATAAATTATGTAATATCACAGTCACTAGTGAAATTGTTATGAAACAACTAGACCGACTGAAGCAAAATAAATCGCCAGGTCCTGATGAGCTTTTTGCAAGGGTTTTAAGGAATGCAAAATGGAACTCTGTGAACCAATATCTAACATTTTTAAATTATCTCTTCAAACAGGTGTAGTGTCTGATATATGGAAGATGGCTAATGTAATTCCTATTTTTAAAGCAGGGGACAAGTCACTACCGTCAAATTACCGCTCAATAAGCCTGACCTCAATTGTAGGCAAATTATTAGAGTCAATTATAGCTGATATTATTAGAAGCCATCTAGATAACCATAATTTGATTAATGATACTCACCATGGATTCACGAGGGGCCGTTTCTCCCTATCTAATTTATTAACCTTCTTCAGTAAAGCTTTTGAGGCTGTTGATCACGGTAAGGAATTCGATATTGTTTATTTGGACTTTAGTAAGGCTTTTGATAGAGTACCGCACCAGAGACTGTTAAAGAAAGTGGCAGCTCATGGCATTGGGGGAAGGGTGCTGTCATGCATCGAGTCATGGCTCACCAATAGGACGCAGAGAGTGTGCATAAATGGGGTTAAATCCGAGTGGGGACTTGTAACAAGTGGTGTTCCACTGGGATCAGTCTTAGGCCCGTTGTTATTTATAATATATATCAATGACCTTGACGAGGGAATTACTAGTGACATGAGCAAATACGCCGATTACACGAAGATAGGTAGGATAATTGATTCAAATAAGCCTGACCTCAATTGTAGGCAAATTACTAGAGTCAATTATAGCTGATATTATTAGAAACCATCTAGATAACCATAATTTTATTAATGATACTCAGCATGGATTCACGAGGGGCCGTTCCTGCCTATCTAATTTATTAACATTCTTCAGTAAAGCTTTTGAGGCTGTTGATCACGATACAGAATTCGATATTGTTTATGTAAGGCTTTTGATAGCGTACCGCACCAGAGACTGTTAAAGAAAGTGGCAGCTAAGGTCAGTGCCACACAACGGTGAGCAATATTGATTAAACATAACATGAGAGGCTGACAGGTTAGGTTACGTAAGGTTTGTCAGGAAACAGGACAAGTGTTTCCTCACAAACCTGATACATAGCTATTGGTGCTTTTGGTCATGTGACCGAGGAGTTCCGCTGGCTTACCGATCCACCCCTTTAAAAATTATAGTCATATTTAAGCAGACTGTTCAGTTCAAGGACTCACAGGTAAGGACCCACTAGGGGCGAGGGGAAAGTGGGGACAGACGAAGAATAGCCGGTGAGAGGAAGGTCTGTAGTCGAAGAAAAAGAGTCAGGACTAAACCCAACCGTTTGTGGGGTAAACCCCATTTAAGCAGACTGACAGATGGAAAGAGTTTTAAGGGATGTCCAGTATTTTCCTTAAATTCAACCTTCATATATTTATGCTAAATAAATAAGTAATCTTTCACTACGAACAATTTGAAATATAAAAACAATAACATTACAAAACTACAATTTGCATATTGTACATTAGCTACGAGACAAACACAGCGGGAGAATGAAGCAACGTGTTTCATGATGGTGTTTATTCAGCCCAGTAAACACAGAAAGCATCGTGTAAATAAGATAGAGCGGTGTTAATGGTTTCAAGCCTATTTGGTTAGGCATTAAATTTGAAAACTGTTGTCTAAAAGCGAATGCAGAAAATTTTCTGGTTAAGATATACGGACTTGTAGGGCTTAAGAGGCAAGTAAGTTCCCCCTTGTTCTAATAACATGTTCATTTTTTGACTTTAATCTACCTTGTCCATAATTACTATCGCATCTGCTTTGTCTGTTTCGTAAGGTGAAGTCTAGGATCTTTACTTAATTCATGGTATAACTTAACAAATATGTGATGACAATTGTTGTAGAGGTCTGAACTTTGCTCACAGCTCTACAACAACTGTCATCAGAGATTTGTTAAGGTACACTATGAATTAAGTAAAGATCCTGGACTTCATCTTATGAAACAGACAAAGCAAATTCGATAGTAATTATGGACAAGGTAGATTATAGTGGAAAAATGAACATGTTATTAGGACAAAAGGGTAACTAACACAACCACACACACACACACACACACACAAACACCCAAAAACACAAACACACACCCTCACACAAACAGGCACGTATATACAACAGGCCTTGTGCCTATTCAATATGTGGTAACTAACACACACACACTCACCACATACGCACACCACACACACACCCCACACACACCTCACACACACCCCACACACACACCATACACCACCACACAAGCCAAAGACACACTCACACACCCCACACACACCCACACACATGATAACGACATATAAAATACTGCGAGGAATAGATAAGGTGGACAGAGACAAGATGTTCCAGAGAGGGGACACAGAAACAAGGGGTCACAGTTGGAAGTTGAAGACTCCTATGAGTCAAAGGGATGTTAGGAAGTATTTCTTCAGTCATAGAGTTGTCAGAAAGTGGAATAGCCTAGAAAGCGACGTAGTGGAGGCAGGATCCATACATAGTTTTAAGACGAGGTTTGATAAAACTCATGGAGCAGGGAGAGAGAGGACCTAGTAGCAATTAGTGAAGAGGCGGCGCCAGGAGCTATGACTCGACCCCTGCAACCACAAATAGGTGAGTACACCCACACACACACCCACGCTCATGGAGCGGGTAGTGACCGAGTAGCGGCCAGTGAAGAGGCGGGGCCAAGAGCTGTGACTCGACATAAGCTATTGTTTAAATAATAATAATAATAATAATAATAATAATAATAATAATAATAATAATAATAATAATAATAATAATAATAATAATAATAATAATAATATCATATCTCTACATATTAATTATGATACATGATACAGCTATTACAGACCTAGCAGACATTACTGACATACTATACATAAAGCCGCTGTTTATGCTCTGCTACATGTTAAATGTTTTACCTGTACCGGGATCGATACATGTGAACAAGTGATAACAATAACTACTTGCTGCTAGGTGAACAGGAGCAACAAGTGTAAGGATACGTACCGGGATCGATCCATGTGAAACACTGAACATGTTTCCTTACACCTGCAGGGCAGATGAAACTAATAATAATTATTATATAATTATTATATATAATTATTATTATTATTATTATTATTATTAGTAGTAGTAGTAGTAGTAGTAGCAGTCAGTCTCAGAGTTATCACTGAGTTCAAAGACCCTGCCACGTGGAGGCCAGTGTTTTTAATGCTTTCTCCATGTTCACGTGTCCAGGAATCCATCTGTGTCCCCTCAGATATTCTCCCTTCCTTATTTCCTGTCCTACACTGTGTAATCTTGCATCGAAGTCTTCCCCAGGTCCATGTGTCCATAAGTCCATCTGTGTCCCTTCAAGTATTCTCCTTTTCTCACTTCCTATCTTAATTAATTAATCTTGCATCTAATTCTTCCCTAGGTCCATGTGTCCAGGAGTCTATCTGTGTTCCCTCAGATATTCTCCCTTCCCCACTTCCTGTCCTACACTCAGTAATCTCAACTCTTGCATCTAAGTCTTTCTCAGGTTCATGAGTCCAGGAGTCTATCTGTGTCCTCTCAGATATTCTCCCTTTACCACTTCCCATCCTACACTTCCTATCCTACTCTCAGTAATATTGCATCTAAGTCTTCCCCAGGTCTATGTGTCCAGGAGTCCATCTGTGTCCCCTCAGATATTCTTCCTTCCCCATTTCATATCCTACACTCAGTAATCTCAACTCTTGCATCTAAGCCTTCCCGGGTAATTCATCCGTGGGCCCCCGGATGTCTTCCCTTCCCTTGAAGTTCTTGAAATTCTTCTCGATATTGTTGATGCCTCACCCAGTCCCACCCCCTGAGGTCAGCAGTCCCACCCCAGGTCCATGGTTCAAGATATACACCCTTCGCCACTTCCCCGAGGTCAGCAAGTCCCACCCCATGTCAGTGGTTCAAGGTATACACCCTTCACCACTTTCCTGAGGTCAGCAGTCCCACCCCAGGTCCGTGGGTCCAGGTATACACCTTTCACCACTTCCCTGAGGTCAGCAGTCCCACCCCAGGTCCGTGGCTCCAAGTGTTCATCCATACACCCTTCACCACTTCCCTGAGGTCAGCGTTTTAGATACCCTTGAAGCACTGTCCATATATGATATTACTACACAAGTGTATTAATATCAGTATACGAAGGTAGATGTTATTACAGAGGAGGACACGCAGAAAATCTGCGCTCTGTAATAACATCCACCTGGACAGACCCGAACGTCGACTACCTGAGACAAGAGAGATCTCTATCCCAGTTAGCCCACCAAGGTGTGGCCACTCAATGAAAATTTGGAACATATATTTATATTTAATATTGTACCTATTTCAATTATTAGCTTGTTCAATTAATTTGCTGTGTAAGTGTATTTGTGAAAGTTTTTATGTGCGTAGATTAGTGTATGTGTGTGAACCTTTGTGTTCCTTGCATGATAACTGTAATTAATTGTCATCAGTTACCTTTTTTCCTCGTTATTGATCTTTATTTGTATGGTACACAAAGGTTCACACGCACGCACTCTTCTATACACTCAGTTATGTATTTCCACATACACATCCTACACACGCACATCACACACACACACACACAATCCTCTGTATCAATTATACACATACATTTATTCAACAATGCATATAATCCTCTCCTTTCAGTATTTCTCGAATGTAAACACAAATACACACGCACCCACACCTCACACTACTTCTACGCCACACACACACACACACACACACACACACACACACACACACACATTTATATGTATATCACGTGTACAAACACTGACACTCCTTCAGGAGACAGTGTCGGGTCACCATCTGGAAAAGACTCGTGTCAGGACTTGGTTCCTGGTGATTATATTATCATCATTATCAACATTTTGTGTTTCCCTGTGACTAGTTAATGATCCAAGTTCCACTGAGAAGTCCTCATAAGTTTCAGTCTCCCATGTGTGCGTTATTTATGTATGTATATTTTTAAATGCAAATACGTATTTAGGAACATTTGAATATATATATATATATATATATATATATATATATATATATATATATATATATATATATATATATATATATATATATATATATATATATATATATATATATATATATTAAAAAGATCACAGTAAACAGGTTATATCAATATATGCAAGACAACCACTGAAAAAATAGAGGAATTCCAAGCGCTTTCGTGACTATTCACATTATCAAGGAACTATAAAACAAAACATAACAAGAAGGCTTATAAAGGAGGCAAAACTACACATCACAGTCACATCATACTAACAAAGACCACACCTCACAGTAGCGTGTCATCACCCGACTCTGTGAAGAGGACCAGAAACTTTTTGGTATGGCATTGGGAAATCCTCTTTCACCTGTTCTTAGTAATTTATACATTGAATTTTTCGAAACAAGATTGCTTAACACTATCCTTCCCAATAGAGCTAAGTGGTATAGATATGTTGATGACATTTTGTGCCTTATGCCTAAGAATGTAGACATAAACCATTTTCTTGTTAAATTAAATAGCTTAGCTCATTCTATAAATTTTACTGTTGAATTCGAAGTAAATAACTCATTGCCCTTCCTAGATGTTTTTATTATTTAGGGTAACATTGATTTTAAATTTATAATTTACAGAAAACCTACAAATAATTGTTCCTATGTACACTATTCTTCTTCACATCAAGATAGAGTTAAAGTGTCGGTTTTCTCTTCAGTGTTTTTGAGAGCTTTACGTATTTGTAGTCCAGAGTTCATAGATGAAGAAATCTCTAAAATTTATGAAATAGCTAATGATTTAAAATATCCAAGAAACATAACTGATAAATCTTTTAAAATAGCTAGAAATACTTTTTACAGTCCAAAAAGGGACAACCAACCCTATTCAACCAAAAATATGTTGGTTCTCCTTTACCATGAAAACTTGGTTGATATGCCTTCCTTTCTTAAGAATTTTAATATCTAAGTTGTATTTAAAAATCTTGATACAGTAAAAAAAAAACTTTTTATAAAAAACTCCCCCCAAAATGCTGACGAATGTGTCTATAACATTCCTTGTAAAATATGCGATAAAGTTTATTACGGTCAAACTGGTAAAAGTCTTGAACTAAGATTAAAACAACATAAATATAGCATTAGAACTGGACAAGATTCTAATGCTCTATTTATTCATGTGAGAGATTTTACCCATCCAATTGATTTTCAAAATTCTGAGAAGGTTGTATCAAGCAAGTCCATGGTTGAGAGGAATATAATAGAATCATGTTTCATTAAAAGCAGTTATGAAAATAATATGAATATTTCTTTTGGTTTATATAAATTGGATTCATTTATAATTAATAAAATTTGGGAAGAATTTAATGACAAATCATAATTCTTGGGAAGAGTTTCTGGTCCTCTTCACAGAGTCGTGCGATGTTACGCTACTGTGAGGTGTTGTCTTTGTTAGTGTGATGTGACTGTGAGGTGTAGTCTTGCCCCTTTATAAGCCTTCTTGTCATGTTTTGTTTTATAGTTCCTTGATAATGTAAGTAATAATATTGGTAGAATTACCGACAATATGTTAAGTAAAGGACACAAATGCAATTAATGTGACTTTTTATTGTGGCAACGTTTCGCTCTCCAGGAGCTTTGTCAAGCCTTGACAAGCTCCTGGAGGAAAGCTTACCTAAATAAATTACATTAGTTACATTTGTGTCACTTTACTAACATAATTAAGTAGTCACGAAAGCGCTTTGAATTCCTCTATTTTTTCATAGTTGTTGGCTTGCTATATATATATATATATACATACATATATATATATATATATATATATATATATATATATATATATATATATATATATATATATATATATATATATATATATATATATATATATATATATATATATATATATATATATATACATATATATATATATGTATATATATATATATATATATATATATATATATATATATATATATATATATATATATATATATATATATATATATATATATATATATATATATATATATATATATATATATATATATATATAATGGGGTCCACCTCTGGTGTAAATTGTGGGACCCATAGCCTCGGAGAAATGGATAAAAAGGCTTAGGAAGAATATTTGGATTTCTTTCTGAAGCCGTTTGAATATTCCACTTCCCTACCACCCCATATTTTCATTCATTTTTACCAATAGGTATATTTTATTACATAATATGGTACAGAAGATTTAAGAGATACATTGTTGGTATAAAGATGGCATTTACGGTACTTGAGATGTGAGAGATACATGTCTAGTATACGTTGTTACGTGTTTGTCACTGATTATAATGCGAAAATCTCATCCAGCTCCTCAGAGCTGGGGCGTGTGCCCAAAATACAGCAGACATTACCCCTCTGAACAGCAGTGCTGAGTCGCTGGAACAGAAAACTAGCTGCCCTGGGATCCCTAGTTACCCTGATGAGTCTTTTGCCCAGCTCCTTGAGGAACTTAGATGCACTCTTTCCAAATGAGCCAAGGGTCTCCGAGCCTATGGGAACAAACATATAATGATGGGCAAGTTCTTCATATTTTCTAGACTTTTGGGACTCCCTGAAGGTGGCAGCTGCCCCTCCTTCCTCCCTGGTGTATTGGAGATACCTGGTGTATTGGAGATACACCACTTGCTATCCGTCTGTCCAGTCTTGAAGGGTGATACTATTTGGACGCTTCTGGCTGTCATCAGATCTGCATAGTTGGGGTGGCTCCCTTACTGCTGGGCATTCGGCTGTTGTGAGGCTCCTCTTAATAATGTTATTGACCTCTTCATGTCTTGCAATCTTTCCCTCGGATTTACGACACACAAGAACATGGTACCCGAATCGGTCTGCTGCTTCACTGCCACAAATACACCTGTGTTCGGCGAGAATATTGGCGTGTGTGTGTGTGTGTGTGGTTTGTGTGTATTTGTGTGTGCGTGTTTGTGTGTGTTTGTGTTTTTTTTTGTGTGTGTGTGTGTACTCACCTAATTGTACTCACCTAATTGTGGTTGCAGGGTCGATACTCAGCTCCTGGCCCCACCTCTTCGCTGTCTGCTACTGGGTCTCTGCTCTCCTGCTCCATGAGCTTTATCATACCTTGTCTTAAAACTATGTATGGTTCCTGCCTCCACTATATCTTTCTCTAGTCCATTCCACTTCCTGACTACTCTGTGGCTGAAGAAATGTTTCCTGACATCCCTTTGACTCATCTGAGTCTTCAGCTTCCAGTTGTGTCCCCTTGTTTCTGTGTTCCCTCTCTGAAACAACCTGTCACTATCTACCTTGTCAATTCCCCGCAGTATTTTGTATGTCGTTATCATGTCTCCTCTGACCCTTCTTTCCTCCAGTGTTGTTAGTCCTATTTCCCTCAACCTTTCTTCATAAGACAGACCCCCGAGTTGTGGAACTAACCTTGTCGCAAACCTTTGCTTTCTCCCAGTTTCCTTACGTGCTTGACCAGGTGTGGGTTCCAGACTGGTGCTGCATATTCTAGTATGGGCCTGACGTACACGGTTTACAGTGTCTTGAACGATTCCTTGTTAAGGTAACGGAACGCTAATCTAAGGTTTGCCAGACGCTCATATGCTGCCGCAGTTATCTGGTTGATGTGTGCCTCCGGAGACGTGCTAGGCGTTATACTCACTCCAAGGTCTTTCTCCTTTGCCGAGGTTTGTAGCCTTTGTCCGCCTAGCTTGTACTCTGTCAGCGGTCTTCTTTGCCCTTCTCCAATCCTCATGACTTTGTGTGTGTGTGTGTGTGTGTGTATGTGAAGAAAATTAATTAATAATAGTTAAAAAAAATGCTTTGTTGCAAAGTTCAAGCCATATGGTGCTAGGGTTGCAAATGTATATTACAGCAAGATATCACTGCAAAATACAGCAGTACTAGAGACAATACCAATGAGACAAACTAGCCAGCCAGGTGGCAGGAGTGGCTCCCGAAATCTTTTTTGCTAACAGATGGAGACTATCATGATGGTCATGATGGTCATGATGGTCATGCAAAACAATTGCTTTGGGTGACATGAATAATGAGTGTGGGAGACACTGTTGTGGAAGGTACAGTGGGAATGTTTGAAGTGCTTGATGTAAATAATAATGTGGAACCTTTACCTCAACAACACAGCAAGCATGTCAACATACAAGAACAGTAAAGTGATGCAGAAAAACGCTACGGCAACAAACAAGAACAACACAGTAACTTAAAATAAATACATTAACACAGAAGAAAATTACTACTCTAACATGTCTATTGCTTGCTGATTATACCAACCAATGAATATGTCAAAATTGGGATTGATCGAGGTATGGAAAAGACAAAATATAAGATTTGAAGAACTGACTAGAAAAGTACCTCACAATAACAAAAGAACAACACAAACAGTACAGTACAGTAACACAAAAGAACAACACATACAGCACAGTACAGTAACACAAAAGAACAACACAAACAGCACAGTACAGTAACACAAAAGAACAACACAAACAGCACAGTACAGTAACACAAAAGAACAACACAAACAGCACAGTACAGTAACACAAAAGAACAACACATACAGCACAGTACAGTAACACAAAAGAACAACACATACAGCACAGTACAGTAACACAAAAGAACAACACAAACAGTACAGTACAGTAACACAAAAGAACAACACATACAGCACAGTACAGTAACACAAAAGAACAACACATACAGCACAGTACAGTAACACAAAAGAACAACACAAACAGTACAGTACAGTAACACAAAAGAACAACACATACAGCACAGTACAGTAACACAAAATAAAAATACAGTAACAAATAATAACATTGAAACACACTAGAAAAGTACAATAACATACAGTAGCACACAAGTACCATAAAAGCAGTATGGTACTTGTGTGCTGTATAAAGACATTAAGACAGAATTGTACTGGCCAGGTTGTAACATCCACACCAGTCATCACTTTTGTCCAGAGGTTGACTCTCCCAGTCTGTACATCTTATTTTCTTTCCCTAGATTTTTTTTGTTGTGTTTGTGAATATTTTTCACATTGTTCCAGAATGCTGTTCAAGTGCTGTTACCGAACGAATTTATTCCCATAAGGAATAATGAAAATTAGATTAGTCCATTTCAGACCCCCAAAAATACACTTACAATAATAAACTTACATAATAGGTCGAGTTGGGAGGCGTTCGATTTTCGGGGGTCCATTGTATAGTGAAGGTGAGAGAAATAAAGACATGAAAAATTAAGAAGTGAGAGAGAGACTAATATTTAATAATTCATAAGAGTGTTTTCTTGCTATATCCAGTACAAGATTCTCTCAGTTGTTACTTCTTTAAAACTTCACATTTATCATTAAGGATATCTACAAAATACTATATAACAGCATTCTACATCCCGATTATTCAGAATTCCATTAAAATATATAATTTAAATACAAACTGAAAATCACATGTCACTACACATCACTAATAAACACTGCAAAATCACAGTCATCACTTTAAATCACAAATTATTACTGCAAATCACAAATCATCACCGCAAATCATAGATCATAACTATACATCACAAATCATCACAACCAATGTAGCTTCATTATCAAGTAGGAGGTAAATTATCTCGAATTTTTAATAGTCTTGGGAACCAGCAGTTCCCTCAGACTTACACTCTGATATACAATAGACCAGATACACTCATAAGAAGAGGTGTGGTCTCATGACGTCTGTGTAAGAAAGTACACAAGTGTGTGAGAAAGTACAGATATGTGCATGAGAATGTTTGCACACATGTGAGTGACATAGGGGTTGGATATTAAGTATTGTACGTGTGCTGGGGAAATTGTGTTTATATATATTCTAGAGGCCTGATCTCAGACAGGGCCTCGGGGGCGTTGACCCTCTCCAGGTATACTGTCCAGAGTGGGACGAGAGAAATTTGTGTGTGTGCTCACCTAGTTACTCACCTAGTTGTGGTTACAGGGGTCGAGTCATAGCTCCTGGCCAAGCATCTTCACTGGCCGCTACTGGGTCACTCTCCCTGCGCCATGAGCTTTATCATACCTCTTCTTAAAGCTATGTATGGAGCCTGCCTCCACTACATCACTTCCTAAACTATTCCACTTCCCGACCACTCTGTGACTGAAGAAATACTTCCTAACATATCTGTGATTCATCTGAGTCTTCAACTTCCAACTGTGACCCCTTGTTGCTGTGTCCCATCTCGGGAACATTCTGTCTTTGTCCACCTTGTCAATTCCTCTCAGTATCTTATATGTCGATATCATGCCCCCCTATCTCTCCTGTCCTCCAGTGTCGTCAGGTCGATTTCCCTTAACCTCTCCTCGTATGACATACCCCTTAGCTCCGGGACTAGTCTTGTTGCAAACCTTTGCACTTTCTCTAGCTTCTTTACGTGCTTGGCTGGTGTGGGTTCCAAACTGGCGCTGCATCTCCAGTATGGGCCTAACGTACACAGTGTACAGGGTCCTGAACGATTCTTTGTTAAGATGTCGGAATGCTGTTCTTAGGTTTGCTAGGCGCCCATATGCTGCAGCAGTTATTTTGTTGATGTGCGCCTCAGGAGATGTGCCTGGTGTTATACTCACCCCAAGATCTTTTTCCTTGAGTGAGGTTTGTAGTTTCTGGCCCCCTAGACTGTACTCCGTCTGCGGTCTTCTTTGCCCTTCCCCAATCTTCATGACTTTGCACTTGGTGGGGTTGAACTCCATGAGCCAATTGCTGGACCAGGCTTGCAGCCTGTCCAGATCCCTTTGTAGTTCTGCCTGGTCCTCGTCCGATTGAATTCTTCTCATCAACTTCACATCATCTGCAAACAGGGACACTTCGGAGTCTATTCCTTCCGTCATATCGTTCACAAATACCAGAAACAGCACTGGTCCTAGGACTGACCCCTGTGGAACCCCACTCGTCACCGGCGCCCACTCTGACACTTCGCCCGTACCATGACTCGCTGCTGTCTTCCTGACAGGTATTCCCTGATCCATTGTAGTGCCTTCCCTGTTACCCCTGCCTGGTCCTCCAGCTTCTGCACTAGCCTCTTGTGTGGAACTGTGTCAAACGCCTTCTTACAATCCAAGAATATGCAATCTACCCACCCCTCTCTCTCTTGTCTTATTGCTGTCACCCTGTCGTAGAACTCCAGTAGGTTTATGACACAGGATTTCCCGTCCCTGAAACCGTGTTGGCCGTCGTTGATAAGCTCATTCCTTTCTAGGTGCTCCACCACTCTTCTGCTGACTATCTTCTCCATGACCTTGCATGCTATACATGTCAGTGACACTGGTCTGTAGTTTAGTGCTACATTCAGGTCTCTTTTTTTTAAAAATTGGAAATACATTTGCTGTCTTCCATACCTCAGGTAGTTGCCCAGTTTCGATAGATGTGTTGAAGATTGTTGTTAGGGGTACACATAGCTCATCTGCTCCCTCTCTCAAGACCCATGGAGAGATGTTATCCGGCCCCATCGCCTTTGAGGTATCTAGCTCGCTTAGTAGCCTCTTCACTTCCTCCTCAGTTGTGTGTATTGTGTCCAGCACCTGATGGTGTACCTTACCTCTCTGCCTTTCTGGAGGCCCTTCTATCTCCTCTGTGAACACCTCTTTGAATCTCATGTTGAGCTCCTCACACACTTCGCGGTCATTCCTTGTGACCTCCCCTCCTTCCTTCCTCAGCCTGATCACCTGGTCCTTGAATGTTGTCCTCCTCCTGATGTGGCTGTACAGCAGCTTTGGGTCAGATATGGCTTTCGCTGCTATGTCATTCTCGTACTGTCTTTGGGCCTCCCTTCTGACCTGTGCATATTCATTTCTGGCCCTACGACTGCTCTCCTTATTCTCCTGGGTTCTTTGCCTTCTGTACCTCTTCCATTCCCTTGTACACTTGGTTTTGGCTTCCCTGCACCTTTGGGTGAACCATGGGCTCATCCTGGCTTTTCGCTTCTCCTGTTACCCTTGAGGTATAAACCTCCCTCAGCTTCCTTGCAAATTGTTGTCATATATTCCATCATCTCGTCTACTGACTTCCCTGCCAGCTCTCTGTCCCACTGAACTCCGTGCAGGAAGTTCCTCATGCCACGTAGTCACGTTTCTTGTAGTTTGGCTTCATTCGTGCAGCCCTTCCTGCTTCCCCTCCACATGTAACTCTACTTATATTCGAAGCTTAGAACCATATGATCACTGGCCCCAAGGGGTTTCATGTGTGATGTCCTCAATATCTGCACTACTAAGGGTGAATACTAGGTCCAGTCTCGCTGATTCGTCCTCTCTTCTCTCTCTGGTAGTGTCCCTTACGTGTTGGTACATGAGATTTTCCAGTACCGCCTCCAGCATCTTAGCCCTCCCGTTTCTTGGCCCCATGTGGCTCTAAGCTCTCCCAATCGATTTCCTTATGGTTGAAGTCACCCATGATCAGTAGCTTCGCCCTGCTCGCATGCGCCCTTCTGGCCACTTCGGCCAGTGTGTCAATCATCGCTCTATTACTCTCGTCATACTCTTGCCTTGGCCTCCTGCTGTTCGGTGGTGGGTTATACATTACTGCAATTACCACCTGGGACTTCCAGACTGTAGCCCTCCTACTATGTAATCCCATTTCTCCTCTATCTCCTCTCTCCAGCTCTTCAAAATCCCATCGGTTTTGATCAGCAGTGCCCTCCCCCACCCCCTCTGTTTCTCTGTCTTTCCTCAGGATCTGGGAGGATCATTGGGAAGATGGCATCTGTTATCATACCTGTGAGCTTGGTTTCTGTGAGAGCTATTATGTCCGGTGATGCCTCTTTGACTCTTTCGTGCCACTCTTCCCACTTATTTGTTATTTCATCAGCATTAGTGTACCATACCTTCAGTTTCCTCTCTAACACTGTGTTTTGGGGGGTCTGCGAGGTTGGGGGACCTGGCGGTGTACTGTGGGATTCTATGGTGGAGTATTGTTGAGTGGGGGCTGTGAGTGTGGGTTGTAGCTTGTGTTGGGATAGTGTGCTTGGTTGTTGGTTGTTGGGGATGGTTCTATGTGTGTGTGTGTCTGTGTCTGTACTTGTGTACTTGCGGTTTACTTGTGGACTTTCAAGTGACTTGCATATATATATATATATATATATATATATATATATATATATATATATATATATATATATATAAGAAGACGAACTGCATCCAAAAGGAAAGTGATAGATTTTTGTAAGCAGATTTTTGGTGGGATAACAGTCACATACGGACACAAATATAAACAATAAGTGAAAGCAAAAACAAA
>WNWK01016646.1:0-44362 GCA_009830355.1 Cherax destructor
ATCCGCCTTCGGTGTCGCTAAGGGCTCTCCTCTATCTCCTGTTATTGCTAATCTTTATATGGAATACTTTGAGACTGTTCTTCTTCCCACTATTGATGTACGTCCTTCACTCTGGCCCCGCTATGTTGATGATATCTTTGTTCTTTGGCCTCATGACTCTAGTCTCTTCCAACCGTATCTTGATGCCGTTAATAATCTTGCCCCTTCCATTAAGTTTAAAGCTGAATGGGACTCTAATTCTTTTCTTTCTTTCCTTGATGTTCATGTCCACCGCTCAGATACAGGTTTTGTTTTTCCGTGTACCGCAAGCCTATGCACAGTGGCATGAACATTCACTACTTTTCTTATCTGCTTCCTCTGTCAAGAAAACTGTTCTTATTTCTCTTTCTCTGTGCTCTCCGCATTTGTGATCCTCAGTTCCTTGAATCGAAATTTCCACTATCGTAATTCATTTTCTCGTCTTGGCTACCTTGGCTACCTTGGCTACCTTGGCTACCTTGGCTACCTTGGTTACCCTTCCCACCTGCTGAACGAACTTTCTTCTCTCCAAACTCTACTCTTGTGAACTTTCCTGTCCTCTGCCTTCCCTATATTTCCATCCTTTCTAATCTCAAAAATTCTCTCTGTTCCTAAGACATAAAACTTACTTTTCGCCAGACTAACACTCTTCGCACTAATCTAGTTCATACCTCTCCTCAGTGAGTCTGGTCAACAGTCAGCATGGTGACCAGGTCAGGTCATCGAGCGTCACAGTGAGTCTGGTCAACAGGTCAAGTATCCGCCAGACAGTTCTAACTTGTATAGTTCATATTATTTTTTCGTTTTTTTATATACAAAATATGATCTAAATCGACCTCAGTGTAATGCAAATTATAAAAAACGCTCGGAGATACAATTTCAGTTCACCTTGATAGTCATCAAGGTGCATCAACACTGCATCAAGATCCTTCTTACAGTTCACCTTGATAGTCATCAAGGTGCATCAACACTGCATCAAGATCCTTCTTAAAGTCCACCTTGATAGTCATCAAGGTGCATCAACACTGCATCAAGATCCTTCTTACAGTTCACCTTGATAGACATCAAGGTGTATCAACACTCATCAAGATCCTTCTTATAGTTCACCTTGATAGTCATCAAGGTGCATCAACACTGCATCAAGATCCTTCTTACAGTTCACCTTGATAGTCATCAAGGTACATCAACACTGCATCAAGCTCCTTCACAGTTCACCTTGATAGTCATCAGGTGCATCAACACTGCATCAAGAACCTTCTTACAGTTCACCTTGATAGACATCAAGGTGTATCAACCGCATCAAGATCCTTCTTACAGTTCACCTTGATAGACATCAAGATGCATCAACACTGCATCAAGATCCTTCTTACAGTTCACCTTGATAGTCATCAAGGTGTATCAACACTGCATCAAGATCCTTCTTACAGTTCACCTTGATAGTCATCAAGGTACATCAACACTGCATCAAGATCCTTCTTACAGTTCACCTTGATAGACATCAAGGTGCATCAACACTGCATCAAGATTCTTTTACAGTTCACCTTGATAGACATCAAGGTGCATCAACACTGCATCAAGATCCTTCTTACAGTGCAACTTGATAGACATCAAGATGCATCAACACTGCATCAAGATTCTTCTTACAGTTCACCTTGATAGACATCAAGGTGCATCAACACTGCATCAAGATCCTTCTTACAGTGCAACTTGATAGACATCAAGGTGCATCAACACTGCATCAAGATTCTTCTTACAGTGCACCTTGATAGACATCAATTGGACATCATTGATTGGACCTCAAATATCCAAAAAATCCAAGTCTTTCCTACTTTCTATGAATTATCATAAGTTGAATTATCATAAATGTGGCGCCGAATAAGCAGAATCGTCGGTGAGTTGGACTTAAAAACAACTGGATTTTTGCCAGAATAAACCCCACAAAAATTGTTTATGCAAAAAAAAGTGTCAACTAAACTCAGTCATAACTGAATTTTAATTAACAAAAATTTAATCTGATATATGTGATGAAAATAAGGCAAAAATAAATTAGCTGGGGTCTTAGCCTAATCCTTATACAGGTTACCAGGAACAGTAACACTGGACTTTTGAAACACTCAGGTGACCTACTCTTGTAGCAAGGAACACTCAGGTAACCTACTCTTGTAGCAAGCAACACTCAGGTGACCTACTCTTGTAGCAAGGAACACTCAGGTAACCTACTCTTGTAGCAAGCAACACTCAGGTGACCTACTCTTGTAGCAAGCAACACTCAGGTGACCTACTCTTGTAGAAAGCAACACTCAGGTGACCTACTCTTGCAGCAAGGAACAATCAGGTGATCTACTCTTGTAGCAAGGAACACTCAGGTAACCTACTCTTGTAGCAAGCAACACTCAGGTGACCTACTCTTGGAGCAAGGAACACTCAGGTGACCTACTCTTGGAACAAGGAACACTCAGGTGACCTACTCTTGTAGCAAGGAACACTCAGGTAACCTACTCTTGTAGCAAGGAACAATCAGGTGACCTACTCTTGTAGCAAGCAACACTCAGGTGACTTACTCTTGCAGCAAGGAACAATCAGGTGATCTACTCTTGTAGCAAGGAACACTCAGGTAACCTACTCTTGTAGCAAGCAACACTCAGGTGACCTACTCTTGTAGCAAGCAACACTCAGGTAACCTACTCTTGTAGCAAGCAACACTCAGGTGACCTACTCTTGTAGCAAGGAACACTCAGGTAACCTACTCTTGTAGCAAGCAACACTCAGGTGACCTACTCTTGTAGCAAGCAACACTCAGGTGACCTACTCTTGTAGCAAGCAACACTCAGGTGACCTACTCTTGTAGCAAGCAACATTCAGGTGACCTACTCTTGTAGAAAGCAACACTCAGGTGACCTACTCTTGCAGCAAGGAACAATCAGGTGATCTACTCTTGTAGCAAGGAACACTCAGGTGACCTACTCTTGGAGCAAGGAACACTCAGGTGACCTACTCTTAGAGCAAGGAACACTCAGGTGACCTACTCTTGTAGCAAGGAACACTCAGGTAACCTACTCTTGTAGCAAGCAACACTCAGGTGACCTACTCTTGTAGCAAGCAACACTCAGGTGACCTACTCTTGTAGCAAGCAACACTCAGGTGACCTACTCTTGTAGCAAGCAACACTCAGGTGACCTACTCTTGTAGCAAGCAACACTCAGGTGACCTACTCTTGTAGAAAGCAACACTCAGGTGACCTACTCTTGTAGCAAGGAACACTCAGGTGACCTACTCTTGTAGCAAGGAACACTCAGGTGACCTACTCTTGGAGCAAGGAACACTCAGGTGACCTACTCTTGGAGCAAGGAACACTCAGGTGACCTACACTTGGAGTGAATGGAGACAAATGGTTTTTAATACTTGACGTGCTGTTGGAGTGTGAGCAAAGTATCATTTATGAAGGGATTCAGGGAAACCGGCAGGCCGGACTTGAGTCCTGGAGATGGGAAGTACAGTGTCTGCACCTGAAGGAGGGGTGTTAATGTTGCAGTTTTATAACTGTAGTGTAAAGCACCCTTTGGCAAGACAGTGATGGAGTGAATGATGATGAAAGTTTTTCTTTTCGGGCCACCCTGCCTTGGTGGGAATCGGCCGATGTGTTAATAAATATATATATATATATATATATATATATATATATATATATATATATATATATATATATATATATATGTGTGTGTGTGTGTGTGTGTGTGTGTGTGTGTGTGTGTGTGTTAGTTACCATTTTGTCCTAGGCACATGTCAATTAGACACTAGGCCTGTTGTATGTATGTGTGTTTGTGTGTGTAAGGAAACACTTCGAAATGTTTCTGCCCCACCGGGAATTGAACCCGGCCCCTCCGTGCGTGAAGCGAGAGCTTTACCCACTCGGCCAACGGGGGCTGTGTGTGTGTGTGTGTGTGTGTGTGTGTGTGTGTGTGTGTGTGTGATGTAGGGCGTAATGACAGTAGTTTGTTGGACTACTGATTGGTAGATAAAAGATTGTTGGGTACTCTTCAAGATGTACATGGAGGGCCACAGATATGTCAGATCACTTTTTAGTTGTAGCTACAGTGACAGTAAAGGTAGATGGGATACAAGGAAAATTGAAGCAGCAAGTAAGAGAGAGGTGAAGGTTCATAAGCTAAAGGAGGAGGTAGTTAGGATAAGATATAAACAACTATTGGAAGATAGATGGGCTGGTGATAGTATATGCAATGTGGTCGAAGATATATGAGGTAGGTTTAAGAATGTAGTGTTAGAGTGATCAGCGGAAGTTTGTGGTTATCGGAAAGTGGGTGCGGGAGGGAAGAAGAGCGATTGGTGGAATGATAATGTAAAGAGAGTAGTAAGAGAGAAAAAGTTAGCATATGCGAGGTTTTACAAAGTAGAATTGATGCAAGGAGGGAGGAGTATATGAGAGAAAAAGAGAGGTTAAGAGAGTGGTGAAGCAATGTAAAAAGAGAGCAAATGAGACGGTGGGTGAGATGTTATCAACAAATTTTGTTGAAAATAAGAAATAGTTTTGAGGTGAGATTAATAAGTTGAGAAAGCCTAGGGAAGGAATGGATTTGATAGTTAAAAATAGGAGAGGAGAGTTATTAAATGGACAGTTAGAGGTATCAGGAAGACGAAGGGAACATTTTGAGGAATTGTTAAATGTTGATGAAGATAGGGAAGCTGTGATTTCGTGAATAAGGCAAGGAGGAATAACATCTTCTAGGAGTGAGGAGGAGCGAGTTGTGAGTGTGGGGAAGTTGGGGCAGTGGGTAGAATGAAAAGGGGTAAAGCAGCTGGGATTAATGGGACAAAGATAGAAATGTTAAAAGCAGGTGGAGATATAGTTCTGGAGTGGTTGGTGCTTTTATTTAATAAATGTATGGAGGTGGGTAACGTACCGAGGGATTGGCAGAGAGCATGCATAATTCCTTTGTATAAAGGCAAAGGGGACAATAGAGAGTAAAGTGTATGATAGAGTTATTATTAAAAGAATAAAGAGTACGATGGAAAGTAGGATAGCAGATGAATATGGAGGCTTTAGGAAGTGTAGGGGGTGTAGACCAAGTGTTTAAAGTGAAACATATAGGTGAACCGTATTTAGAAAAGGGTAAAGAGGTTTTTGTGGCATTTATGGATTTAGAAAAGGCGTATGACAAAGTAGATTGGGGGGCAATATGCCAGATGTTGCAAATGTATGGAATAGGAGGTAGATTGTTAAAAGCGGTGAAGAGTTTTTACGAGGATAGTGAGGTCAGGTTAGAGTATGTAAGAGAGAGGGAGATGATTTCCCAGTAAAAGTAGGTCTTAGACAGGGATGTGTGATGTCACCATGGTTGTTCAATATATTTATAGATGGTGTTGTAGAGAAGTGAATGCTCGGGTGTTGGCAAGAGGGTGGGTTAAAAGATAAGAATTTAACACAAAGTGGGAGTTGTCACAGTTGCTCTTTGCTGATGACACTGTAATTTTCGGAGATTCTGAAGAGAAGTTGCAGAGGTTGGTTGATGAGTTTGGTATAGAGTATGTAAAAAAAGAAAATTAGAAGTGAATATAGGAAAGAGTAAAGTGATGAGGATAACAAAAAAATTAGGTAACGAAAGACTGAATATCAGATTGGAGAGAGAGTGTATGGAGGAGGTGAATCTATTGAGATATTTATTAGTGGAAGTGTCAGCAGATGGTTCTATGAAAGATGAGGTGAATCATAGAACTGACGAGGGGAAAAAGGTAAGTAGTGCACTGAGGAGTCTGTGAAGACAAAAAACTTTATGGAAGCAAAGAGGGAAATGTATGAGAGTATAATTATGCCAACGCTCGAATAAGGATGTGAAACATGGGTGGTGAATGTTGCAACAAGGAGAAGGCTGGGGGCAGTGGAGATGTCATGTCTGAGAGCAATGTATGGTGTGAATATAATGCAGAGAATTAGTAATGTGGAAATTAGGAGAGGTGTGGGATTACCAAAACTATTATCCAGAGGGCTGAGGAGTGGTTGTTGAGGTGGTTCGGACATATAGAGAGGATGGAACAAAATAGAATAACTTTGAGAGTGTATAAATCTGTAGTGGAGGGAAGGCGTAGGTCGGCCTAGGAAATGTTGGAGGGAGGGGGTAAAGGAGGTTTTGTGTGTGAGGGGCTTGGAATTCCAACAAGCATGCGTGAGCGTGTTAGGAGCGAATGGAGACAAATGGATTTTAGGACTTGACATGTTGAAGTGTTAGCAAGGTAACATTTATGAAGGGATTCAAGGAAACCAGCAGGCTGGACTTGAGTCCTGGAGATGGGAAGTGCAGTGCCTGTACTCTAAAGGAGGGGTGTTAACGTTGCAGTTTTATAACTGAAGTGCAAGCGTGCCTCTGACAAGATAGTGATGGAGTGAATGATGAAAGTTTTTCTTTTTCAGGTCACACTACCTTGGTGGGAAATGAACTATATGTTATATATATATATATATATATATATATATATATATATATATATATATATATATATATATATATATATATATATACTTCTTGTGGAGGCTAGTACACCAAACGGGGAGTAGAATGAAATTAGCTCTGAGGCACCCATACCATCGTGTGTCCTCGGATCACGGTACAACACCTAGCTCTGCTGGGTGCGTGATTCACGTAGGATTGTATGGTCCCGTGGGTCAGAGCGTCTTGGAATTTTTGCTGACCATGAGGCGGACTAAAACAACACTGGTTCGATGCCCCGGCTAGTCGCAGTGTTATTGATATACGTATATTATATATATATATATATATATATATATATATATATATATATATATATATATATATATATGTCGTGCCGATTAGGTAAAACTGGTCAATTTGCAAGAACTCATTTAAAATTAAGTCCTTTCTAAAATTTTCTCTATACGTTTAAAGATATATTTTTTTCATTTATATTAATGTAATTTTTTTAATTTTGTACCAAGAGAAACTTTGAAAACCTACCTAACCTTATTACAACAAGCGCAATTTAATTTAGCCTAACCCAACTAAATATATTTTAGATACGTTAACATTAATTTAATAATAAACAAACACAATGAAATATATTTTTTCGTTAGGTTCAGAATGATTTTGGCGAAATTATTGCATACACAAATTTTAGCTTGTCTTATATGGCAAGGTGAGCGTTGCTATTTAAGTTAAATCGTAAGTTTACCTATTCGGCACGACATATATATATATATATATATATATATATATATATATATATTATATATATATATATATATATATATATATATATATATATATATATATATATATATATATATATATATATATATATATATATATGTCGTGCCGATTAGGTAAAACTGGTCAATTAGCAAGAACTCATCTAAAATTAAGTCCTTTCTAAAATTTTCTCTTATACGTTTAAAGATATATTTTTTCATTTATGTTAATGTAAGAATTTATAATTTTGTACCAAGAGAAACTTTGAAAACCTACCTAACCTTATTACAACAAGCGCAATTTAATTTAGCCAAACCCAACTAAATATATTTTAGATACGTTAACATTAATTTAATAATAAACAAACACAATGAAATATATTTTTTCGTTATGGTCGAATGATTTTGGCGAAATTAGCATACAAAATTCTTCACTTATATGGCAAGTGAGCGTGTATTTAGCCAAAATCGAAGTTTTACCTAATCGGCACGACATATATATATATATATATATATATATATATATATATATATATATATATATATATATATATATATATATATATATATATATATATATATATATATATATATATATTGTGCCGATTAGGTAAAACTTGCATTTTGGCTTAAATAGCAACGCTCACCTGCCATATAAGACAAGTGAAAATTTGTGTATGCAATATTTCGCCAAAATCATTCTGAACTTGCCAGAATGGATGTTGGAGGATGGCTTCTCCGCTGGATTAAAGGCTACCTGTCCAATAGAAAGTCGTCTGTGTTGTTCCAGGGATGTAAAAGTGTAACTAAAGATTTTGAATTAGGAACCCCACAGGGAGGTGTGCTCAGTCTCACCCTATTCAATATTCTAATTAAAGGTTTATTTAATGCTATGCATGGCCAGCCCAATCATTATATGATTAGTTTTGCTGATGATATAATTATTCACACCACCGGATTCTCCAACACCCAAAACATTCCTAATCATGTACTATCCTCGTGTCAGGACCTGGGGTTGATAATCTCTACTGATAAAACAAAGATACTCAACAGGCGTCCTCCTCGACAGAGAGGCACAGTTCGCCAGATCCAGTTGCATGATGGGTCTCTTCTAGAATATGTAAGCAGATACAGGTATCTAGGCTTTGAGGTCCCACTACTTGGACCTGTTGTGACGAGACTTTGTCGTCATTACAAAGAAAGACTGAGAGTGCTTAGAGTTGTGGCAGGTTTTCATCCCAGGTTTGGTGCTAATGTTAAAATTGTGAAAATGATGTATCTTGCTTATATTAGATCATTGGTTGATTATGCTGCACGATTACTTGCTCTCATGTCTAACTGGAAGCTTGGAGGGCTGGAAAACTGCAGAACGAAGCAATGAGGATCATCCTAGGATGCCCTCGTACTGCCAAAATTTTAAATATGCAGAAAGAACTTGATATTCCAAGCATCAGAGATCGTGTTACTGAAAGAAATATCATTGGGGTCAATATGCTTAGGCTAGCCCATTCAAACCCCTGCACAGAAACCCTCCAAACTTTCCTCAGCACTGGTGAACATCCCTCCAGATGGATCGAAAAAACTGGCACCGACCTCCGCATGAACCAGCTACATGATCTATGACAAGTAAGGCAACAGCGGCACTTCTCCTCTCCACGGGATATTACCCATTCCAAACTACCATTTCTCCATTTCCCCAAAAAACTCTTCTTAAATCACAATCAAAGCTTCGTCTTGGAGCCAAACAGGGTGTCTTAAGTTGTATTGTTAACTTAGTTTACAAATTATTTACGTTGATGGTTCCGTACACCAATCCACTGGTGCAGCTGGTAGTGCTGCTGTTGTACAGAGTGATGGCTTTCATGAAGAAATTGGAGCACGCATCAATAACTGGGCCTCTACCCTACAAACAGAACTGTTTGCCATACTCCTTGCACTCAAATGCGTCCATGTATCTAAGGTTGACACTTTAATTGTAACTGATTCTCTGTCATCCATAAATGCTCTCAACTCATTAAGTATAAATTGTGGCATGCTTGTGTCAGAAGCCAGACACAGGTATGGTAGGATTGTGGACAGTGGAGTCAGAGTGCACATGCTGTGGATTCCATCTCACATTGGTCTCCAGATGCATGATAAAACTGATGAATTGGCTAAGCTCTATGCTTTCAAAGAGGGAGTAGATTACAATCTTGGGTTGTCAGTTAGCAGTTTGAGAACAATAATACGAAAAGAACTTCAGTTGAACTTTATTGACTTAAGACTTAGGGAGATTGACACCAGTCAGTCCATCTATCATCATTCTATCATGCAGGAGGAGCCACATGTCTATGGTGAATCCAACAAAATAAGTAGACTTGGATGTCACTACCACCCGCCTCCGGCTGGGTTACAAGTATCTTTGGCAGGTTAAATCACTACCACCGGAGTAGACCAAACGAAATGTAAATCTTGCCAGATGGACTGTTGTCACACCCTGCGTCATTATGTACTGGAGTGCGATAAAATTAATGAATTTAGACACAACTCACTAAGAAATGTTCAAGAAATGGCAAAGTATTTTATCCACAGTGGTATATTACAGACCATTCTGGAGAAATACCCTGACTTTGCTCACTGTAAATAAAGCATTACCACGTGTGTGTGTGTGTGTGTGTGTGTGTGTGTGTAAGTGTGTGCCTGTGTGTGTTTTTGCGTGTATATTTGTGTACTCATATACGTGTGAGTGCGTGTGCATGCATGCTCGAGTGTGTGTACTCACCTATTTGTGTGTGTATGTGACCCAACCATTAATATTTGCACCAGTAACTCATTACAGTTGTGACCGAGTGTGGACGTGTGAATTGCTCATTACTTTATAATTGTATCCTATCCTATCATATCACTATTTTGTATCTCACATAACTACTATGTATCTCACATCACTACTATGTATCTCACATCACTACTATGTACCAAACATCACTACTATGTACCAAACATCACTATTATGCACTTCACATCACTTCTATCCTTCTCAAATCACTACATTATAACTCACATCACTAATATGTACCTCACAGCACTACTGTGTATCTCACATTACTACTCTGTACCACAAATCACTATTCTCTACTTAACATCACTACTCTGTACCTCACATCATTAATATGCACCTAATATCACTACGATGCACCTCGCATAACTGTTATGTACCTCTCATCACTGCTATGTATGTCACATCACTACTATGCACCTTACATCCATATTTTGTATCACATACCAATACTATGTGTCTTATATCACAACTCTGTATCTCACATTTCTACTGTGTACCTCACATCACTAATGAGCACTTCACATCACTGCTAAGTACCTTACGTCACTACTATGCACTTTACATACCTACTAGGTACCTCACATGACTACTCTTTACCTCACATCATCGTTCATCACGTCCCTACTCTGTATGTCACATCAATAGTATATACCTTACATCACAACTCTATACCTCACATCACTACTATGAACATGACATTACTACTATACACTTCATATAACTACTGTGCACCTCATTAAACTACAACACATCCACACAACACCTGCAACACAACTATGATACATATGCAATACTACCAAACTACACCTGAAACCACACTACCCTTGCAACATAACCACACACCTGCAAGACAACCACACTACACAACTACACCTGCAACACAACCACACTACATCAATACACGTGCAATACAACCACACTACACCACTACACCTGCAACACAACCACACTATACCACTACACCTGCAACACAACCACACTACATATGCAACACAAAAAGACTACAACTTCAGCACAACCACACTAGTTATGCAACACAACCAAAATACACCTGCAACTTGTAACACAACCACACTAAACCTGTAAAACTGCTAGCAAAGAGCTGAGACTCGACTCCTTTAACTACACATAGGTGAGTAAACATATTAGGGTTTGGTTTCCTAATCCCATACATACATATTTATAGGTGAGTATAAATATATATTCCAAATTAACTATATTTTTTGCATCATGTATATGAGGAATAAGTCATACCCTATCTAGCTGACCTATATGTAAATATCTCACGAGTGAAGAAGTATAAATTAACTAGTATATCTATTCGTGAGAAGTTATATCCTAGTCTGACTAGCTCTGCTATATATTTGTCTGACAAATAAAACACAATGGATAAATTCAGCGTGAAAGTGAGCACAGGTCGTGGACTGAAGAGATGTCATTCCCAGTTGGACCTCTACGCTGAAGTAAAAGTTGCTAAAACTGACAACACCAACAACCTCTGTGATCAATGTACTATCAATGTCACCAGCAGCGACAGGATCTCTATTGAAACTAGTGGCACCAACAGCAGTGTTTGCTTGATAGTTTGCAGCAGCAGAAGCAGCAGTTCCTCGACCAGCAGCAGTGGCAAGACCAGCAAAAGCAGCAGCACTTCGACCAGCAGCAGCTTAAGTGATATAGATGAAATTTTTGTTCCTTGTTTAAAAATGGATCTTCCCATAGATCAGCCTATCAACTTGCCTGTAGTACCATGGGATAGGATTACTATAACTGGAGATCTTGGTGAAGGTCTCTATGGTAAGACACAAAAAGGACTGCTACAGGGAGAGGATGGCTCCATCATTCCAGTCGCAGTCAAAATATTTCTTAGTGGGGCACTTGACTATAGTGAAGCTCAGCTACTTCATGAGGCAGACGGCGCCGGTGGCGCCCCAAGACTATACGGCGTCACTGACAGTGATCCTCAAGCAATTGTTATGGAGTACATACAAGGCATAACACTAGATCAGTTTTTAGAAACCTGTACTCGTGAAGAGGGTTTCAAGACATATAGTGCCGTTGCTGCTGCACTCACCAACTTCCACGACTCGGGTTTCGCACACTTAGATGTACACACAGGCAACATCATTGTGCAAAGTAGCAATACTACCCAATTACAATGTCGCCTGATTGATCTAGGTAGGTCTAGAAGGCTCACTAGAGATTTTGAGCTTAATCTCAGTCATAAATCGCGGGATATGAAAAACCTTAAAGTGATACACATACTGGTATCTAAGTTGAAAATTTGAGAATAAAAATTAGCATCCATATACATCTGGTTCCATATTCTGAAGAAGGTATTAAGAAACAATAGAAATGGACCAGTAAGGTTGCTGCAGTGTTCCTCTATTCATCTGTTCTTTTGTTTTTATGTAATTAAGTATTCTAGAAGGACGATCTTTAAGTAATTGTCATTTCATTTTTCATCGTAGGTTGCCAAGAAATGTGAAGCAAACCTTCAAGATATAGATGAAATTATATAAATAAACTTTCACATCACAGGGATAAGAAAGTTTGCGCCCTTCTTTTCATAGCAACGATCCACTGGACTGTGCAAGTACTGCTCCCCTCCTTCCATAGTAACGAGGAGATCAACAGCACAAGTACTGCTCCCCTCCTTCCATAGTAACGAGGAGATCAACAGCACAAGTACTGCACCCCTCCTTCCATAGTAACGAGGAGATCAACAGCACAAGTACTGTTCCCCTCCTTCCATAGTAACGAGGAGATCAACAACACAAGTACTGCTCCCCTCCTTCCATAGTAACGAGGAGATCAACAGCACAAGTACTGCTCCCCTCCTTCCATAGTAACGAGGAGATCAACAGCACAAGTACTGTTCCCCTCCTTCCATAGGAACGAGGATCAACAACACAAGTACTGCTCCCTCCTTCCATAGTAACGAGGAGATCAACAGCACAAGTACTGCTCCCCTCCTTCCATAGTAACGAGGAGATCAACAGCACAAGTACTGCACCCCTCCTTCCATAGTAACGAGGAGATCAACAGCACAAGTACTGCTCCCCTCCTTCCATAGTAACGAGGAGATCAACAGCACAAGTACTGTTCCCCTCCTTTCATAGTAACGAGGAGATCAACAGCACAAGTACTGCACCCCTTCTTCCATAGTAACGAGGAGATCAACAGCACAAGTACTGTTCCCCTCCTTCCATAGTAACGAGGAGATCAACAGCACAAGTACTGCTCCCATCCTTCCATAGTTACGAGGAGATCAACAGCACAAGTACTACTCCCATCCTTCCATAGTAACGAGGAGATCAACAGCACAAGTACTGCTCCCCTCCTTCCATAGTAACGAGGAGATCAACAGCACAAGTACTACTCCCATCCTTCCATAGTAACGAGATCAACAGCACAAGTGGGTATCTAAAAACCCAAACTTTGCTAGAAGACAAATACTTCGATGTTTATAGCGGCTATAAAAGACAAGAGCACAATCACAATTCCCTGGAATTCTTCACCTAATAACTTCGTAGCTTATTTAGTGTACTGGTCTGATTCATGACGAAATTAAACCTTTCTTTTTTGGTGCATCACTCTGTGCCCTTAAAAAAAAGGATTGAGGAATTAGGCAAATTGCAGTGGGCAACACTTTTCGCCGCCTCGTTTCCAAAGCTGCTGTCAGAAGTATTCGCGCAGAGGCGGCCATCATGCTTCAACCAAACCAGCTTGGCTTTGGGGTCTCTCAAGGAAGGGAAGCAGCAGTTCATGCAACAAGGGCGTATATCAACAACCTATTTGAGGACAATGCAGTGGAAAAATTAGATTTCAAGAATATATTTAATATCCTGAAAAGAGATGTGGTATTAGCAGCTGTACAAGAACATTTCTCTGGTCTCTTCCCTTTTGTTTCAGCTGGATATAGCAAGGAATCAATGCTCCTGTTTGGAGAGCATGAAATCACATCATCAGAGGGTGTCCAGCAAGGGTATCCTCTCGCACCATTTCTCTTTTGTATAGCGGTTAGGGAAATCACAGTCAGACTGACCAGTGAGCTAAACATCTGTTTCCTGGATGATGGCACACAAGCAGGTACAAAGGCGTCCCTTCTAGATGATCTTACACAGGTGATGACACGGGGACAGGAAATGGGTCTCATCCTGAATCCATCCAAATGTGAAATCATCTCAGTCAATCAACAAGTGATTGATGCAATGAGATCAAAACTACCAGGAACATCAGTCATTGCCCCCACAAATAGCGTCTTGCTTGGAGCACCTCTGGGAAGCGATGCTATTGACACAATCCTCAGGAAGAAACTGGAAGAGATGAGGAGAATGGAACAACGAATAGGCAATCTTTACACCCATGATGCCTTGTACCTTCTCACAAAGTGCTTGAGTCTGCCCAGGTTAACATATTTCCTAAGATGTGCCCTTCATATGATAACCCTATACTGCACGAATATGACAGTATCTTGAGGCAAATTTTACGAAAGTACTTAACTTACTCTAGAAGATGGGCAGTGGGATCAAGCTACACTTCCAGTCAGACTAGGAGGCATTGGTGTCCGCAAGTCATCTCAGATTGCTCTACCTGCTTTCCTGTCTTCATGCATTGCATCCAGAGGGCTTGTAGCAGCGATTCTCCCTGAACATCTTAGGGACAAGATTTGAGTCCATGACCAAAAGTTCGTTGACGGAGCCATGATCTGGGATAATATAACGGGCTCTGAAATCAGACCTGCTCCCCCCAACAACTACAAACAGTTGCACTGGGATGGCCCAATAGTGGAGAATATAGCCTCAACAATGCTTCAGAGCCCGCCACCTGGCAGTGAGAGCTCATCATGCAGGAGACTTTCTCTTGGCTGTTCCCACAAACTCTTGGCATACGCCTCGATCCACAGACCATCCACACTGGTGCTGCCCTTCGACTTGCCACCCCCATTCTCGCCGAAAACAGGTGTATTTGTGGCATTGAAGCAGCAGACCGATTCGTACCATGGTCTTGTGTACCGTAAATCCGAGGAAAGATTGCAAACATGAAGAGGTTAATAACATTATCAAGAGGAGCCTCACAACAGCCGGATGCCCAGCAAGGAGCCACCACAACTATGCAGATCTGATGGCAGCCAAAAGCGTAAAGATGGTATCACCCTTCAAGCCTGGACAGATGTCAAGCAGGTGGTGTGGAACTACACATGTGAATCTACCTTGGATGATACCTATCTCCAATACACCAGGGAGGAAGGTAGGTGCCACCTTCAGAGAGTCCCAAGTTAGAAAATACAGAGACTTGCCATCATTATAAATTTGTTCTGTATTTTGTAGCGCCCAGCTCTGAGGAGCTGGATGAGATTTTTGCATTATAATCAGTGACAAACATGTAACAATATGTACTAGACATGTATCTCTCACACCTCATGTACTGCATATGCTATTTTCATATCAACAAATCATCTCATAAATCTTTTGTACCATATTATGTAATAAAATATACCTATTGGTAAAAAAGAACGTAAATATGGGGTGGTAGGGGAAGTGGAATATTCAAGTGGCTTCAGGAAGAAATCCAAATATTCTTCCTTGAAGTCTTTTTATCCACTTCTCTGAGACTATGGGTCCCACAATTTGCACCAGAGGTGGACCCCATCCATATATATATATATATATATATATATATATATATATATATATATATATATTTATTAACACATCGCGATTCCACCAAGGCAGGCTGGCCCGAAAAGAAAAACTTTCATCATCATTCACTCCATCACTGTCTTGCCAGAGGGGTGCTTTACACTACAGTTATAAACAGTTATAAAACACCCCTCCTTCAGAGTCAGACACTGTACTTCCCATCTCCAGGACTCAAGTCAGGCCTGCTGGTTTCCTGAATCCCTTCATAAATGTTACTTGCTCACACTCCAACAGCACGTCAAGTATTAAAAACCATTTGTCTCCATTCACTCTATCAAATACGTCACACATGCTTGCTGGAAGTCCAAGCCCTCGCACACAAACCTCCTTTACCCCTCCTCCAGCCTTCCTAGGTCGACCCCTACCCTGCCTTCCTCCAGTACAGATTTATACACTCGAAGTCATTCTGTCTCGTTCCATTCTCTACATGTCCGAACCACCTCAACAACCCCTCCTCAGCTCTCTGGATAATAGTTTGAATCCGCACCTCCTCTAATTTCAAACTCCGAATTCTCTGCATTATATTCACACCACATTGACCTCAGACATGACATCTCCACTGCCTCCAGCCTTATCCTCGTTGCAGCATTCACCACCCATGCTTCACACCCATATAAGAGTGTTTGTATAACTATACTCTCATACATTCTCATCTTTACTTCCATGGACAAAGTTCTTTGTCTCCACAGACTCCGAAGTGCTCCACTCACCCTTTTCCCCTCATCATATATATATATATATATATATATATATATGTCGTCCCGAATACGTAAAATTTGTCAATTAGGAAGAACTCATTTAAAATTAAGTCCTTTCTGAATTTTTTTCTTAAACGTTTAAAGATATATATTTTTTAATTTATGTTAATTTAAAAATTAATAATTTTTTACTAACAGAACCTTAGGCAACTTACCTAACCCTATTATAACAAGCGCAATTAAATTTAGCCTAATCCAACTAAATATATTTTAGATAAGTTTACAATAATTTAATAATAAACAAACAATGAAATATATTTTTTTGTTAGGTTTAGAATGATTTTTGCGAAATTATTGCATACACAAATTTCGCTTGTTTTATTCGGCAAGAAGAGCGTTGCTTTTTAAGCCAAAATTGCAAGACACATATATATATATATAGTGTATATATATATATATATATATATATATATATATATATATATATATATATATATATATATATATATATATATATATATAACTCACACCACATACTCAGTAGCCACTTTATAAGGTACACATGTACACCTGCTCCTTAATGTAAATATCTAATCAGCCAATCACGTGTCAGGAACTCACTGTCTTAAAACATGCAGACTTGGTCAAGAGGTTCAGGTGTTTTTCAGACTGAACATCTGAATGATTGTTGGTGCAAGACAGGTATATTTTGTACCTCAGAAGCTGCTGAACTGGGGTTTTCATGTACAACAATCTCTTGAGTTTATTGAGAGTGGTGTGAAAAACACAAAACATTCAGTAAGAGGAAGCTCTTCAGGCGAAAATGCCTTGATAATGACAGAGGTCAGAGGAGAATGGCAAGACTGGTTCATGTTGACAGGAAGGTGACAGTAAGTCAAATAACCACGTGTTACAACAGTTTTATGCAGAAGAGTATCTCTGGATGCAAAAGATGTTGAAAGTCGCATCAGATTCCACTCCTGTCAGCTGAGAATAGCAAACAGGTTACAGTGGACACAGGCTCACCAAAATTAGAGTGTTGAAGATTGGAAAAACGTCACCTGGTCTCAGGAATCGCAATTTCTGCTAGGACATGCAAATGGGTTAGAATTTGGCTTAAACCTTTGGGATGTGTTGGAGTAGGAGATTAGCGGCAAGAATGTATAGACAGCAAATCTGCAGCTATTGTATGATGCTATAACGTCAACAGTGACCAGGATGTCTAAGGAATGTTTCCAGGACATTGTTAAAGGTTCTGTAAACACCTTCTATATATATCAGTATAAATCATCCCACTTTTAAGAGAATAATTTCAAAACCGCCATATACTTTCTATGTGAAATATTATTATAATCAATGGGGAGCGCTAAACCCGTAGGAATATACAGCGCCTATGGGGGATGGGAAAGTATTCAGGCTTAATTCAAGGAACTCCTTTATGCCTTCTTGTGGGTTTTAGAGGGTGTTATGTCTGTGTTCTTTGTGGATAGTTACCCAGAGATGTGGTGATTCATAGTGTATTGTAATGTTGCTGACATGTATGTCAGTAGAGACATGGGTATCTTTGGCTCTTATGTCTCGATCGGAACTCAAAATCAATTTTGGTTTTGAGTCCCATGGTCGGGGTTATTGTATCACTTGTGTGACGTGTATATCTTCAGGTATGATATGTCAGGGTTCTTTTGTATTCCCTAACCTTTAGTTTTCAGGAGGTGGGGCAGATGCTTCCTTAGGATGGGGGTACTGAAACACCGTCTGAGGGTGTGTGTTTTTGTGTCCTGTTTAACTTAATCTTTGAGAGGTATTGTAACGTGTCATATATATGGGACATGGTTAATTGTAATCTTTTGGAATGCGTGGGTGGCTATTAGGCCTCATGTTTAAAGGGTTTGTTGTTTTGCCCTTTGTGGCACTGTGGTTTCCGGGGTTGTGGAAATAAGTCTCATTGCCGTATTTAGCATATCCTTATAATTCTATTCGGGTCACGAGATTAAGTAAGTTGACAACAAAAATTTTCTTCTATGTAGGTCCTTGTTGTACCATTCTTCATGTAGAAACATGTATCAGTCTACTGTACCCCAGCCATGGGGTTTTGTTTTTTAGTTGTAAGTTTGTAATCTGTATAATGTTCATAGGCTCTTGTTTGTCATTTCAATGAAATATTAAAAAGAATAACTAAGGAGGGGGGTGGGGGGTTTGGGATAGTTTTGATTTGACTTAGTTTATATAGTCTGTAATGGTGTAGAAAATGTCAATGGTCACTTGTATTTTGTCTGTTACATAGTGATTTATGTATATTTTGTATAAGGTCTCTTGTTATATAAGTACATGGTATATATTTTACGAAGACTGAGGTGTTATATTTTGTTAGTAGGGATGTCATAAGATATTATTTGCTATGTTTCTGGTCTGGAGCACAGATCCAATTCCCTAGATCAAGAGCCCCTCACCAGCGTCAAGGAACCTCACTTGAGGGGTTTATATGTGAAACCTTGAAGAGGCAACTGTCATTAAGACATAAACTGTCCCACAGTGGCATGGCTCAGTCGGTGTACTTTTAGCCTCTCACTTGACCTGCCAGTAATTAGAATCTCCGAGAAAACCTCTGGCTTGTTACATACATACGTACGTACGTCTTCACAGTTGACAGATAATAAACGGGAACGAGAGCTAGACTTTGTCTCGGGTTCTACCACTCTGGGATGCTTTCTGGAAGTTTCCAACGTTGCATCATGTGCAAGATTTAAAGGTAATATATTAAGGTGAGATGCCTCGGTTGGTAAGATTTTGGTCCGTCACTTGAGTTGCCAGGAGAAAATAAACCAGGTTAGTGGCTAATTAAGAGATGAGGCCAGACGCTGAGGCTCAGATAAGTACGTGAAACAGATCGTCACGCATGCGCGCCACACACACACACACACACACACACACATACACACACACACACACACACACACACAGTCGTCAGAGCAGCACTGATACATGGAGCTGAACCACGCACTCATGACGGGACAGACAATGGTAATGGCGCCTCAGGAAATGACCAAGAATATTGACATTGCCTGGAGTGCGGACCTCAGGCACACACTCTGCACTTAACACGCAACAATCGCTCAATACACACTTTTCTCCCCAACTCACACACCCCAAACACACACACACACACACACACACACACACACACACACACACACACACACACACACACACACGACTCAAGACACAAGACTCATATGAGTCAAAGAGATGTTAGGAAGTATTTCTTTAGTCATAGAGTTGTCAGGAAGTGGAATAGTCTGGCAAGTAACGTAGTGGAGGCAGGAACCATACATAGTTTTAAGACGGGGCATGATAAAGTGCAGGGAGAAAGGACCTAGTAGCGACCAGTGAAGAGGCGGGACCAGGAGCTTTGTCTCGATCTCTGCAACCACAAATAGGTGAGTACAAATAGGTGACTACACACACACACACATTTAGTAAGAGACGACTTATGAGAAATATTTTAGATGAGGGAATGTCAGAGTATAGAAGAGGAAACTGTGAAGATATGAGATATTTCCTGAAAGACTCTTTGTGGGAGATGGAAGTGCAAGATAATACAGCTCAAGAGTTGATGGAAATACTAGCCAACGTGTAGAGAGGACAAAGTCTGTAGCGAGGACAAAGTCTGTAGCGAGGACAAAGTCTATAGCGAGGACATAATCTGTAGCGAGGACAAAGGAAGGACCAAAAGTATGTGGGAGAAAAATAATTATTTTTATAATGAGAGAATCAAAGAGAGAAGCTGGGAAGAACTATGGATGAGGCTGAATGGAAGTAAGAGATTATTTGAAAATGCCATAACAGAGAAAGCTAAAATAGAAACAAAGCTGCTTCAAAGACATATAAGAAGGGAAAACTACTGAAAAGGATCAAGTGATAAGACTGAATAAAAGACTATTAACAGTAGACGACACAGAGGTATGCTAATAACTAAGAAGAAAATGTAGGAAGGAACCGTGAAGTAGAAAATGATGTCATGTAACACAGGCGCAACGACACAGTCACCAACTCTTGAAAAATATATTGACAACAAAGGAAGTGAAGATACTACAGGAACTAGATAGCTAACACAATGAGACCTGCCAACATATCTCCATGGGTACTAAGGAAAGAAGCACAACCACTCTCAGAACCTACAACGAAAATCTTCAACAATCCTCTAAAGACGAGTAAACTACTGCTTAGCCGGAAGCTAGCTAATATAAGTCAGCATTTAACAAGGAAAGAAGACAAGAGGCCCTAAACCTCTGGCCAGTATCACTGACGTTCTCTATTGCTAGCGCATTCTGCTCAAACAATGAGGTACGGGGTTCGATCCCTGGTACGCGTGGAAACATTAGGACGTGTTTCCTTTGGACACCTGCTGTCTCCGTTCACTTAGCAGTAAAATACGTACCTGGGTGTTAGTCGACTGGTGTGGGTCGCATCCTGGGGACAAAATTGACCTAATTTACCAGAAATGCTCTGCATAACAAGGGGCTTTTTATATAATAGTATGTCATTGATGTGATGTCAACTAGGCCTGTATACTTTGTATATGTACTAGTAGAAATAAAGATTATTATTTTTATTTTTATTATTATTATTATTATTATTATTATTTCCAGAGTAATAGTGAAGATTGTTTGACATACTGGATCACCAAGAGAGAAGGAACTTATAAGTGAAAATTAACATAAATACAGATATGGTAGAACCGGTTTGACCAATCTGCTGGAATTCTATGACAGAGTTACTGAGATACAGCAACAAAGATGAAGATGCGCAGACTGTATTTTCTTTGAGTGCACCACAGACCTGAACACCAAGAAGGGATAAAAGAAGAAGTCTGAAAAGCAAGACAGGACATTACAGAAGTAAGTGACAAGATGGATTAAGATCAAAACTGGTGCCCCTTCCCCAAGATCAGACCAAGGACCTTTTTTTTTTTTTTTATCTGTTAATGACTTTCTAGATGGAATCGAATTCTATTTCACAATGCAAAAGAATGCAAACAGGAGAGAACATTGAGGGTTCCTCTTATAACTTGTGCGGTCTATGTGAAGCAACAACTCTCAAAATATCCTCTAGTAATCTCCAAGCACATCATGCCCATCTTGCAAAAGGCAGCTTCGAGTTTTCACATGATTAAGCATGTTCAGAAATATGAAAAAGTGCAAAGATTTGTAATCAGAAAACTCTTCAAGGTAAGAGGGGAGTATAAGGGGAGACATGTTAATGACGTATAAAATGTTCAGAGGTAATGATAAGGCAGATAAGGACAGATTTATTTACAATGAATGTGAAAATCAGTACAAGGGGACATGGAAATCAAAAACCACAGGGAAACCAGAGGAGTCACAGGGATGATAGGAAGTACTTTTTCTGTTACAGGATAATACGAAAGTGGAATGAACTGAAGGTGGTGCAGGCAAACTCCATAGGTAGTTCCAAGATTAGATATGATAAAGCTCAAGCTGTCAATGCTGGTCAATGAAGCCTTTGACTGTCGCAAGCCCATTTCTGAAACTGTCATTATATGTCTCAAAATATTCTATAAAAAAAAACATTTTCTTATGGAATGATAGAGAATCTTTTTCCGATGGTAATGACACCAAAAGTACGAAATTTGATAGAAAAATTACGGAATTATGCTCTCGCGAGGTTAGTTTATCTCGCCGGTATATACGCATATGCGATTTCGTCGACTTTGAGCCCTATTTTCCGCCAATTCCATTGTTCCAGTCGACGAAACTCATAGCTATTTCTTTAGAACTCCATTTGTTATATCGATTGAGCACAGGAAACCGCCAATTTACCGATTTCAACTACCCAATAAAGTGGTCAGAAATTGGCAATTTGGCCAATTTCATGCAAAATAAAAAAGATGTCAATTTCAAAATAGGGTCCAGAATAAACAATGAAGACATTCCTGGCACTAAAATAAGATTTTTTTATTTTCATTAGTCATGCCCTTAGGCCTCTCTTATATTACTCTTGCTTTCTATTTTGATTTTTTATTCACACACAAAATAGAAGATTTACTGTTATGCAGACTACTGCATTATTGTAAAAATGATACAAATAATATCAGTCCACTTGTGAAAGAATATTAAACTCACCAGTTGACGTGTATTGGACGCGTGGCGTGATTTGTTTACTCTTGAACACTGGCAAAAATCAAACATTTCCGCTACTTTGAGCTCAATTTCAAGGTCGTTTTCATCACGAAACTAATCAAAATCATCTCCAGTTCTGTAATATGTTTTCTATTCTATCAAATGAGACCACAAACAAGAGAATACAACCATAAATACTATACGAAAATACACCTCAAAATCGGCGTTTTAATTTAAAAACGCTTGCTTGCTGCTGCTTGCTGCAGGATTTCTTTATACAGCGCACACTGACCACACAGACCCATTCTCTCACAAGTGGGACTACCAGCTTTCTCCCGCTTGATTTGAAGCCGCTAGGCTTTTTGAGTATATATACGTCCGAAACACTGGCTCGTAAGACATATATATACGACCGAAACAGTCAAAGGGTTAAAAGGAAGTGCCAAGAATCCCTCGGTAAACAAAGCTAATTGAGAACAAATCGGTGAGCACACATACACACACACTACACGGGTATGAGGAATTTCCTGCTGGAAAACATTAGGGACGTGTTTCCGTAAGACACCTGCTGCCCCTGTCCCTGTTCACCCATCAGTTTAAAATGGGTGTTAGTCGACTTGTGTGGGTCGCATCCTGGGACAAAACTGACTTAATTTGCTAGAAATTCTTAGCATAACAAGCGGCTTTCTATATAGTAGTATGTCATTCATGTCAGCTAGGCCTTTATACCTTGTACATATACTTGTAATAAATAAAGTTATTATTATTTTTTTTTTTATTAACACATCGGCCGATTCCCACCAAGGCAGGGTGGCCCGAAAAAGAAAAACTTTCATCATCATTCACTCCATCACTGTCTTGCCAGAGGGGTGCTTTACACTACAGTTATAAAACTGCAACATTAACACCCCTCCCTCAGAGTGCCGGCACTGTACTTCCCATCTCCAGAACTCAAGTCCGGCCTGCCGGTTTCCCTGAATCCCTTCATAAATGTTACTTTGCTCACACTCCAACAGCACGTCAAGTATTAAAAACCATATGCCTCCATTCACTCCTATCAAATACGCTCACACATGCTTGCTGGAAGTCCAAGCCCCTCACACACAAAACTTCCTTTACCCCCTCCCTCCAACCTTTCCTAGGCCGACCCCTACCCCGCCTTCCCTCCACTACAGATTTATACACTCTCGAAGTCACTCTGTCTCGTTCCATTCTCTCTACATGTCCAAACCACCTCAACAACCCCTCCTCAGCTCTCTGGACAATCGTTTTGGTAATCCCGCACCTCCTCCTAATTTCCAAACTCCGAATTCTCTGCATTATATTCACACCCACATTGACCTCAGACATGACATCTCCACTGCCTCCAGCCTTCTCCTCGTTGCAACATTCATCACCCATGCTTCACACCCATATAAGAGCGTTGTATAACTATACTCTCATACATTCCCCTTTACTTCCATGGACAAGGTTCTTTGTCTCCACAGACTCCGAAGTGCTCCACTCACCCTTTTCCCCTCATCAATTCTATGATTCACCTCATCCTTCATAGACCCATCTGCTGACATGTCCACTCCCAAATATCTGAATACATTCACCTCCTCCATACTCTCTCCCTCCAATCTGATATCCAATCTTTCGTCACCTATTCTTTTTGTTATCCTCATCACCTTACTCTTTCCTATATTCACTTTCAATTTTCTTCTTTTACACACCCTACCAAATTCATCCACCAACCTCTGCAACTTCTCTTCAGAATCTCCCAAAAGCACAGTGTCATCAGCAAAAAGCAACTGTGACAACTCCCACTTTGTATTTGCTTCTTTATCTTTTAACCCCACACCTCTTGCCAAGACCCTCGCATTCACTTCTCTTACAACCCCATCTATAAATATATTATTATTATTATTATTATCATTATGAACATAAGAATGGAGGAACGATGCAGAAGGCCTACTGGCCCATACAAGGCAGGTCTGGTTTGTGTCAGAATATCTCATGGCACAAACCATGAGAGCTATCCCCTGCCTCCTGTTTCAGATTATCTCGTGATAAACACCATTAATGGAGGTATTCCCGATTTCTCATCACAGGAAATACCTGGACATGATTGAGCTAATTAATGCAGGTATTTCCGATTTTTTATCCCAGGATATGTGATAAATGGTTTTGAAAACCGACAAGTTGAAGAGTTGAAACACTTATGCAACATATGTTAATCTTTATTGAAGAAACGTTTCGCCACACAGTGGCTTCATCAGTCCAATACAAAGCAGGAAGGTATAAGGAGAGGAGGGGTTTGAGGTAATCAATCCCTCAGCCTGGAATCGATGTGTTCAGTCCATCACTCTTGTAGGAAGTACAGCATAGGGCCAGAGAAGTGGCTAATATACTGCAGTCAGGTGAGTGGAAGCAGGAGGAGGCGGGGTCACAGTGGAACCATCCACTAGTGTAAATAGGTCTTCGTCCGAAGGTTGGACAAGTGTTGAAGAATTCTTTGTATCAAGATCAAATGATGTTGCATTGTCTGACAGATATGATAAATGGTTTTGAACACATCGATTCCAGGCTGAGGGACTGATTACCTCAAACTCCTCCTCTCCTTATACCTTCCTGCTTTGTATTGGGCAGATGAAGCCACTGTGTGGCAAAACGTTTCTTCTATAAATATTACCATATGTTGCATAAGTGTCTCAATTCTTCATCCCAGGATATGTCAAGATACAAACCATTAATGCGGGTATCCCTGACTCCTGCCCCAGAATATCCCAGGGGCATCGTAAATCCTTGAATACTGATTCGCTTAATACTTAATGTTTAATAATATCACATATATTCACCTCTGGTAGTGTATTAACTAGAGTTCCTTCCACCCAACAGTCAAGCTCTTGCATCTCCACAATACGATATGGAGACGCAACATCTCCACCATACCATGTGGAGACGCAACATCTCCACCGTACCATGTGGAGCTACAACAAGATCTATATAGGAGAAACCGGGAGGAATTTTTCCACATATGTTTAAAAAGACAAACAGTATTCTTAAATGCTACTTTTAACACTAGTGAACCAAGAGCTGGCAAATATATTATCTCAACAGTTCTTGCACTTATGATATTGTTACATGCTCATTCTCGGCTGCTACATGACACTTCCTGTTAGGTAACCTCATGCCTTCACCTGACCTTCAACTATGACTTGCACTCTCCACTATATATATTGTGTTTTCTCAGTCTCTTGTATAATTTGGAGTGACCAAGGTCCCACGACTGAAACTTAAACAATGAAGATGACTTGTGACCTGACTAAAACCCACGAAAAGTGATTAATGGATTATCATACACATGGTTTTGTGAAGCGCTAATCCCGTGTGGATCATTCAGCATAAAGGATGATCGTCTCTATCCTCCGTCCGACAAGAACGTTGTAGAGGAGCACTGCAGTCGGAGTACAAACTCAAATTAGGTCATACTCATCCCAATTTGCCTAATCAATTTTAAAAACTACATAAGATGTTAGCTTGATTGAAGCTTGGCAGTTCGCTCCATTCATCTACAACTCTTGATAGACACGTCCTTCATATATTTTCTACATCTGAAGTTATCCAACTTGAATTCATTGGTTCAAGTCACTTTTTCTTTAGATATCTTCGGGAATTTACTTATATTTATACCTACTTTAGTTATACTTGCATTAATTACACCTGTTTCCCAACTTGCTCACGTCACTCATATCACCATTCACTCTACGCTTTACAAGAGCGTAGTTAGAACTATTAGTCTGTCTTGATAAGAAAGATTACTGGTGCAGGAAGCAGACGTGAGTCACATCTTACACTCACATCATGGCGACCTCCAGTCAGTAAACAAAGGAAACACTTATTACACCTTTTTTCTGATAGTCTAGGTCAAGAATGAATTGGATGATATCAGGCATATGATACCGAATACCAAGCAATGTGATACCAATATGATACTGGATATCAAGCAAAATAGGACTAAAGTCACAGGTTCAAAACATTTCCAATAAACCTGTCTTAAGTGACTGCATTTTGTTTTCGTTTTTCCTTCAAAAATCAATATTATGTTGTGTTGAATGGCGAGGCTTTCAGGGAGAGTGCCTTGATGTTATTTAAGGGCTCTTGGTCCAAGGAGCTTCAGCAACTTTCGACATCGAATGTCGTATTCTGTGTTAGGAACGATTTAGGAAAGTCTCTCCTGCAGTTATTTTCTCTTCATGACGTCACCAGCTGGACCCAGAATACTGGTTAATAAAAGCACCACAACAAACACTAAGACATATTTCTGAGTAAATATGTCCTGGGCCCATAATCAAGGTCCCGGAAGCGAAACGTTTTCTAATAAATATGTCCTAATGTTTGCTCACGTGTCTTTTTAAACCAATTGTTGCTATTCATTATCAAGGTTTATAACATAGACCCAAAATATTATCCATTATTTTTTTTTTACTTTTAAATATGGGTGATTTATATGGATTGACAGATTTGTACAGGTGAAATAATATTTAGTAAATTATTTTTGCACCGAAATTAACTTAGCAACTTAATGTAACATTGCTCAAATTTAGAAAATATAGAGCAGTTTTATGGGCGAGAGTATATAAATACATAGTAATCCTAAGTTAGGTTAGGTTAGGTTAGGATTAAAACAAACACAGCTGGATGTTCAGCATAGTGTAATAAACACTAATCAGTAGGAAGTTAAAAGAAACATGTAAAAAGAGAGTGAAGAAGATTTTATATTTATGCAGGTAGTGAAGGCTCGATCCTCTGTCAACTGATCGTAAAACAGACGGGTTACCTACGAGTATGCCTGTGGAAAGAGAGATCCAGGAGGCTGGCTTGATCTTGTCAGTTGGAGGTCGAGACAAAGTGTTTTCCCCTCTCATTTCTACGTCTCTGTTTACATGTGTTTTTTTCTTCTTACAAATGGATGTGTGTACAGTACCATGCATATCCTGCTGGCGGGTTACTACCAGTTAAATCTGGAAGAAACTATAATTATCTGTAAACAAGTAATGACTGGTACAAACAATTATCTCACCAGTGGACAGACAGCTGATAATAATTGTACTCACCTTATTGTGGTTTCAAGGGATTGAGTCTCTACTCCTGGCCCCAGTCTCTAAACTGGCCACTACTAGGTTCACTCTTTCCTGCCTTTGTGAGTCCTAGCATACCTATTCTTAAAGCTATGTATGGATCCTGCCTCTACCACATCTCTAAAGGTCATTCCACTTCATGACCACGCTGAGGGCGAAGAACATCCTACCATCCCTGTTTCTCATCTGCGGTTTTCAATTTTCAGCTTTGCCGCCCTCGTATACCTGTTTACTCCTCTGGAACAGCCTATCCCAGTCCACCCTCTCAATTAATCACAGTATCATGTACTTTGTAATTATGCCTCCCCTTGTCCCTCTGTTCTCTAATATCATCGTGTTTAGCTAATTTAATCTCTCATAATTCACGCACCTTAGTTCCGGGACTAGTAACGTTGTAAACCTCAGTACTTTTCCAGTTTCTTTGATCAGGTGCGGGTTCCACGCTGGCGCTGCGGGATCTAAGATGGGCCGGACGTATGTCGTATATAGTTTGGTGAATGACTCTTTGAGATTCCTGCAGAAGAACAACTGGGACCAAATAAACAATGACCTACAGGAGATACGCTGGGAAGACTATGTGACCACCACGGATTTAAATCAGTTCCTCAGGAGAATGAGTTCTGTGACACTCGAGGTATGCACCAGTCACATACCTCGGTGACAAAGGAGAAGATGCAAACTTGAGAGAGAGAGAGAGAGAGAGAGAGAGAGAGAGTCCTTCTGCAGGCATAAATGACAGATAACAGAGCTCGAAGGCTGTAAACTCTCTGAAGTACGAAAGGAAAGTCTAGTTAGGGAAATAAAGAACATCAAGCACAAACAACATAACATACAGTAGAGTCCAGGAGAGACAGGGATCAAAGAGTCATAAACGAAATTAATAATAATAATAATAATCATAATAATAGTTATAATAATAATATTCCTGCAAGCGCATGATACAACTATTAGAGACCTAGTTGACATCATTGGCATACTACACTGGAAGCTTCTGGTTGTGCAGAGCATTTTGGGCAACTTTGGTTATCTTGGTTCCCAGGATGCGACCCACAATAATCGTTCAACACTCAGGTACCTACTTACTGCTAGGTGAGCAGGGACAGCAGGTGTAAGGAAACATGTCCAACATTACACCCGTGCCGGGATCGATCCCCGGACCCCCTCATTATGTGAGCTGAGAGCGCTATCAACGAAGCCACAAGCTTATGCAAAATCCAGAGAAAAAAACTCATGACAATATGGAAATGAGTGAAATATTATAGTGACAATATAGCTGTGTTCAGTATACACCAATCACTAGTTTACACATCGAAGACAAAAACGAGCTTTTATGCAATGGATACAAAACACTGTCGACATCTCCACAATTTCTGATGTAGCTCTGTCTACAGTTGACTGAAAAAATCCGTCGACATCTGCTCATGTATTCTGTCCCAGGTCCAGACTCGTGCAACCACTTATTCATAAAAACACTGCAAGAAACCACTATCTCAGACCTTCAGTATTCTAGAGTAACTTGGACACTATCGTCGTCCCACAGTCATTAAAAACCACTAATATTGCCCCACTTCAGAAAGGTGGCAGTAAAACACTCACAAAAGCTTTTCACCAATAGCTCTAACTTCGCCATTCATCAATTTTTTTAAAGAGTTGTAAAAATAAAGATTTACCAATCACATTTAATCGCAACAAGTGCAGAATCCAGGGCAACATGGGTCTAAAGCAACAAGTGCAGAATCCAGGGCAACATGGGTCTAAAGCAACAAGTACAGAATCCAGGGCAACGTGGGTCTAAAGCAGCAAGTACAGAATCCAGGGCAACGTGGGTCTAAAGCAGCAAGTGCAGAATCCAGGGCAACATGGGTCTAAAGCAGCAAGTACAGAATCCAGGGCAACGTGGGCCTAAAGCAGCAAGTACAGAATCCAGGGCAACGTGGGTCTAAAGCAGCAAGTACAGAATCCAGGGCAACATGGGTCTAAAGCAGCAAGTACAGAATCCAGGGCAACATGGGTCTAAAGCAGCAGGTGCAGAATCCAGGGCAACATGGGTCTAAAGCAGCAAGTGCAGAATCCAGGACAACGTGGGTCTAAAGCAGCAAGTACAGAATCCAGGGCAACATGGGTCTAAAGCAGCAGGTGCAGAATCCAGGGCAACATGGGTCTAAAGCAGCAAGTACAGAATCCAGGGCAACATGGGTCTAAAGCAGCAGGTGCAGAATCCAGGGCAACATGGGTCTAAAGAAGCAGGTGCAGAATCCAGGGCAACATGGGTCTAAAGCAGCAGGTGCAGAATCCAGGGCAACATGGGTCTAAAGCAGTAAGTGCAGAATCCAGGGCAACATGGGTCTAAAGCAGCAAGTACAGAATCTAGGGCAACATGGGTCTAAAGCAGCAAGTACAGAATCCAGGGCAACGTGGGTCTAAATCAGCAAGTGCAGAATACAGGGCAACATGGGTCTAAAGCAGCAAGTGCAGAATCCAGGAAAAGATGGGTCTAAAGCAGCAGGTGCAGAATCCAGGGCAACATGGGTCTAAAGAAGCAGGTGCAGAATCCAGGGCAACATGGGTCTAAAGAAGCAGGTGCAGAATCCAGGGCAACATGGGTCTAAAGCAGCAGGTGCAGAATCCAGGGCAACATGGATCTAAAGCAGCAACTGCAGAATCCAGGCCAACATGGTTCTAAAGCAGCAGGAGCAGAATCCAGGGCAACATGGGTCTAAAGCAGCAGGTGCAGAATCCAGCACAACATGGGTCTAAAGCAGCAGGTGCAGAATCCAGGCCAACATGGGTCTAAAGCAGCAGGTGCAGAATCCAGGGCAACATGGGTCTAAAGCAGCAGGTGGAGAATCCAGGGCAACATGGATCTAAAGCAGCATGTGCAGAATCCAGGCCAACATAGGTCTAAAGCAGCAGGAGCAGAATCCAAGGTACCATGGGTCTAAAGCAGCAGGTGCAGAATCCAGGGCAACATGGGTCTAAAGCAGCAGGAGCAGAATCCAGGGCAACATGGGTCTAAAGCAGCAAGTGCAGAATCCAGGGCAACATGGGCCTAAAGCAGCAGGAGCAGAATCCAGGGCAACATGGGTCTAAAGCAGCAGGAGCAGAATCCAAGGTACCATGGGTCTAAAGCAGCAGGTGCAGAATCCAGGGCAACATGGGTCTAAAGCAGCAGGAGCAGAATCCAGGGCAACATGGGTCTAAAGCAGCAAGTGCAGAATCCAGGGCAACATGGGCCTAAAGCAGCAGGTGCAGAATCCAGGGCAACATGATTCTAAAGCAGCAGGTGCAGAATCCAGGGCAACATGGGTCTAAAGCAGCAAGTGCAGAATCCAGGGCAACATGGGCCTAAAGCAGCAGGAGCAGAATCCAGGGCAACATGGGTCTAAAGCAGCAGATGCAGAATCCAGGGCAACATAGGTCTAAAGCAGCAGGTGCAGAATCCAGGGCAACATGGGTCTAAAGCAGCAGGTGCAGAATCCAGGGCAACATGGGTGTAAAGCAGCAGGTGCAGAATCCAGGCCAACATGGGTCTAAAGCAGCAGGTGCAGAATCCAGGGCAACATGGGTCTAAAGCAGCAGGTGCAGAATCCAGGGCAACATGGATCTAAAGCAGCAGGTGCAGAATCCAGGGCAACATGGTTTTATGCAGGTTGTTTCTGCCTTTTACAGTTGCTAGAATATTGCAATGTGGTCTTGGAAGCATTGGAAGATAAGCTAAATTCTGATGTTTTGTACACTAATTTTGCAAAACCTTCGACAAGTGCGACCATGGTGTGCTAGCACACTAAATGCGTGCAAAAGAAATAAATGACAGTAGAACCCATTAAAGAAATAAATGGCAGTAGAAATGGCAAAAGAAATAAATGGCAGTAGAACCCATTAAGTAGAGGTAAACAGAGTGAAGTTCGAGGCTGCCATAGACAATGACATAAACCATAGTTCTGTAACTTCTTTTGCTGATGACACCGTAATCTTCATGCGAATTGAGTCCGTCGAAGATACAGTGGGCCAGTGGGCCACAGAGAGCAATATGAGAGGGGACAGATGGGCAGAACAGTGGGACAAGACAAGACAGGCACCAGCTCATCAGGGCCGTATAAACAATCAAAGTCAGTACTGGAGAAACCAGGGGTATGGGCACCAGGGGCCATACCAGGTAGGACATCACCAGTGGTACTAACCAAACACAAAGAAAGACCAAACATCCCAAATGGTAACTCCTGCTTCATATTTGCAAATATTCAGGGTCTGAAATCAAATAAAAATGACAAAGTTAGTTATGTTAGTGGACTCCTATCAGAAGCAAATGCCATGTTTGGAGCATTTACAGAAACACATACAAGGGATGTTTTGGACGGAGAGATTCAGATAGAAAACTATAACATGTATAGATGTGATAGAATTAATAGGTCACAGGGAGGAGTAGGACTCTATATAAAAGATACTCTCTGTTGCACAGAAGTGTTGAACGCTACGAATGATATAGTAGAAATCCTCGGCATTAAAGTGGAAAATAAGAATCTAGTAATTATCCTAGTATACAAACCACCATCAGCAACTGCGGAGGAATTCACAGAGCAGTTAAAGAAGATAGATAGCTATCTGGATAGGCTAGAGAATCCCACCCCAAACATTTTAATCCTTGGAGATTTTAATCTCCCTCATGTAAAATGGAAGATGAGGCACCATAATGTTATACCAGAAATAACTCCTGGAAGCACCCTGGCTCAACAGGCACATACCAGGGAACTAATGAGGCTTTGTGAAAAGTACTCACTAAACCAACAGATAATTGATCCCACTAGAAATGAAAATACCCTGGATTTGATATTCACAAACAACGAGGAATTAATCAGAGACATAACAGTTACAAAAACAATATACTCTGATCATAACATCATAGAAGTTCAAACTAGTATTAACTCAGGGTTAGGGAACTGCGACACTAATGTTAGAGACGGAATGTTCAGTAAGTTTAATTTTAATAACCATAGAATTGACTGGGAAAAAATAAACCAAGAGCTATCAGACATATCATGGGAATCAGACATGAGCACCCTAAATCCCCACCAGTGCCTAGAGAAGCTGAATAGAGAAGCATACAAGGTATGTATGAAGCACGTACCATTGAGGAAACCCCGAAGAAGATCAGATATAGAGAGAGAGCGTAGGAGATGGTACAGGAGAAGAAAACGGGTTACTGAATTGCTGAAAAACAGTTATGTTGCAACAAAGGAGAGATAGCCTTAACCGAGAGATCACGGAATTAGAGCACAAACTTAAGATGTCATACCTGACAGAAGAAGTACAAAGGGAACAAAGAGCCATACAGGATATTGCAAGAAACCCAAAATATTTCTACTCCTATGCAAAATCCAAGCTAAGAACTACCTGTAGAATTGGACCATTATTGAGAGGAGATTCGTATACGGACGATGAACAGGAAATGAGTGAAATCCTAAAAGAACAGTATGAGTCAGTGTTCAGCAACCCACTAAATGACAGCAAGGTAGAAAATGCAGAAATATTTTTCACTCCAGCAGAAGGCTGCGCAGACCACCTAACCGACATTAGTACAAATCCCATAGATTTCGAAAAAGAAATGGCCAACATGCCCACTCACTCAGCACCTGGACCAGATTCATGGAATGCTTTATTTATAAAGCAGTGCAAAGTACCATTAGCAAGAGCCCTTAGTATTCTGTGGAGAAAGAGCTTAGATCTAGGTGAAATTCCAGAGGCCTTAAAGAGTGCAGACATAGCTCCTTTGCATAAGGGAGGTAGTAGAGCACTAGCTAAAAATTACAGACCAGTAGCCCTCTCTTCTCACATCATAAAAATCTTTGAAAGAGTGATGAGACGGCAGATTACAAAGTTCATGGACCAGCACAACCAACATAACCCGAACCAGCATGGCTTTAGAGCGGGTCGATCATGCCTGTCACAGCTGCTGAACCATTATGACAGAATTACGGAGGCATTGGAGGACGACCAAAACGCAGATGTGATTTACACAGATTTTGCAAAGGCGTTTGACAAATGCGATCATGGAGTGATAGCGCACAAAATGAGGGCCATAGGCATTACGGGAAGGTAGGCAGATGGATTTTGAGTTCCTAACACACAGAACACAAAAAGTAGTAGTGAACAGGGCAAGATCCAGCATCAGCGAGGTCAAAAGCTCAGTGCCCCAAGGCACTGTCCTGGCACCTCTGCTGTTTCTCATCCTCATAGCAGACATAGATAAAAACACCCAGCACACTTTTGTACCATCATTTGCAGATGACACTAAAATAAACATGAAAGTCACTACGGTAGAGGACACTGAAAAATTACAGGAGGACATAAGCAGGGTCTTCCAATGGGCAGTGGAGAACAACATGACGTTCAATGGTGATAAGTTTCAGCTGCTTAGATATGGAAAAAATGAAGAACTCAAAAGGAACACTATATACAAAACGCAAGAGGGTCACCACATAGAACGAAAGGAACACGTAAAGGACTTGGGAATAATTATGTCTGCTGATCTGTCTTTTAAAGACCATAACAAGACAAAGATCACAACAGCCAGGAAGATGACGGGGTGGGTATTGAGAACTTTCAAAACAAGGGAAATGATGCCGATGGTGACACTATTCAAATCGCTAGTGCTCCCCCACTTAGAATACTGCTCAGTGCTGACGGCCCCGTTCAGGGCAGGAGAAATAGCAGAGCTGGAACAAATCCAGAGATCGTTTACGGCTCACATTGAACCATTGAAACATCTAAATTATTGGGAACCCCTTCAAGTCTTGAACATGTACTCATTGGAGCGGAGGAGAGAGAGATACATGATAATATATACATGGAAAGTACTTGAGGGCCTGGTCCCAAATCTGCACACTGCCATAACAACATACTGGAGTGAGAGATATGGGAGAAAGTGTAAAATAAACCCAGTGAGGAGCAGGGGTGCGGTGGGGACAATACGGGAGCACTGTATTAACATCCGGGGTCCCAGACTATTCAACATCTTACCAGAAGATATCCGAAACACGGCTGGAACCAGTGTAGAAGCCTTCAAGAGGAAACTGGACAAATATCTTCACCAGGTGCCAGATCAACCAGGCTGTGATGGATATGTGGGGCAGCGGGCCTCCAGCAGCAACAGCCTGGTTGACCAGGCAAGCACCAGACGAGCCTGGCCCATGGCCGGGCTCAGAGAGTAGATACTCTCGAAACTCTTCAAAGGTATATCAAAGGTTCAAAGGTATGATATTCAACTTGGACAAGTTTCAGTTGCTGCACTAAGAAAGAATGGGGAAAATGAAGACTGAAACGGAGAACAAGACCATTCAAACCATTCAACATGTGACATTTAGGAGTGATATCAGATCTCACATTCAAGAATCACAGCAATGTTGCTATTGTTACAGCGAGTAAAACTATAGGTTGGATAACTAGAACTTTCAAAACAATGCTCTTCATTGCAATTATTCTCTCCAGGTTGGGATACTGTTCATCTAGAAAACATTTAGAGAACTTTAACTGCCCATATACCTTCAATCAAACATCTGAACATAATTTTTATAATATTCATTTGCTGGGGTTGAATTTCAATAACCACTTGTCAGAACTGTTCGCAGACTATCCAGGAGTGTTTCTAAGCTTTCCATATCCTTTCCTGTTTGCGTTTCTCCTGTGTATCGGCTGTGCATCGCCTGTAAACAGAGGGAAAGAGAAAGACAAGGTGAGAGAGAAAGAGAGAAAGACAGACAGACAGACAGCCAGACAGCCAGACAGAAAGACAGACAGACAGACAGAAAGACAGACAGACAGAAAGACAGACAGACAGAAAGACAGACAGACAGACAAACAGAAAGACAGAGCAAATAAGAGGAATGACAAAGGAAGAGCAGGAAACTAAGACAACAAAAAAGAGGAAACAAACACAAGGATACAACATAAACGAGTGAAAGACCTGAACTAAATCAAATTTAAATTTCCCAAGAGATGCCTCGGAGAGTGACCAGAATATATAGTGTAGCAGCTGTGAGAGGCTATGTAGCAGAGCTGTGAGGGGACTATGTAGCAGAGCTGTGAGAGGACTATGTAGCAGAGCTGTGAGGGGACTATGTAGCAGAGCTGTGAGGGGGCTATTTAGCAGAGCTGTGAGAGGCTGTGTAGCAAAGCTGTGAGAGGCTATGTAGCAGAGCTGTGAGGGGACTATGTAGCAGAGCTGTGAGGGGGCTATTTAGCAGAGCTGTGAGAGGCTATGTAGCAAAGCTGTGAGAAGCTATGTAGTAGAGCTGTGGGACGCTACATAGAGCAGCTGTGCGACGCTACACAAAGCAGCTGTGGGATTGTTGAATGCTAGAGGCTGTTACATTTTAACAGACGTATGTCACACGCCCATATAGGCATGCCTTCCCGACCAGCGAACCACCAATTTAAGGGTATAGCAGTCGGGGCCCTACTGTTATACTAAAACTGGTTCAACTCAACCAATCACAAGGAAGACTGCCAAAGTTGTGAAGCGACATCTGAGACTCTTGGAGCAACACTGGCAGACTTACCTCAAGTCTGGTCGCCCACACTACGTCTCTTGCATGCAATCTTACTATTTTAAAATTAGACACATGTGCAACATCTGTACACATGTGTCTAATTTTCATCTTGTCGGTATTGTATACCATTCAGGTACAATCTTACTATTTGTACATAGTGTATATACATTATACATATACTTGCACTTGTATTTGGTGAAGGAAATATATTAAGTTTTTACTCACTGCTGACTTTTGCTCGTTCCTCATTCCTACCTCGGTTAATCGTGCTACGAGCAGGTGTACAGGTCACAAGATTACCCCTGTGTTTGTAACTCGGATGCTACACAGAGGTGCATAGTTGTGGGAGGCTACAAAGAACTATAGAGATGATACACCGCTTGTGTTCCCAAGATTGTCAGCATGTAGTGTTGAATACCTTCGACTCAAACTTATAAAGTAACTAACTGGTCTAATGGAGAGGGTCAGAGTATTGTCAATATCTCGGCCTGGGAGGAGCATACTACTCTGGGAGTCCTTGCTCTCTTGTGGTCCTCTAGTCCAGAGGTCACACCTAGAGGATACTACCCAGGGGTTCTATGCTCTCTTGATCACATGTGGGAGATTCTGCCCATAGGGATCTCTGGTCCCTTTCGCTCCTCACCCCCAGCCATTCTCAACACTGAATGTGGACGTCTTAACACAATGTGGAGGTCTCAAGACTGAACGTAAAAATTTGAACACAGTGTTGTCTCAATGTTAAATGGAAAGGACACAACATTGAACATGTAGGAAAAAGAGACACATACATGAAGTATAATGATGCTCCTTATAGACAACGTTTCACCCACACAGTGGGCTTTATCAAGTCACTAACAGAACTACCTGGGGAAAGAGAATGTGAGTGTGTTTAAGGAGCGTAGTGACGTGAATGATCAGGTGAGGAATGTTGAAGTTGATGGCTGAGAAGAGGTTGGATTTGAGAAAGACCTGCCCAGCATGGGCTAGTAGACCTACTGCGTCTCTGTAGTTAATTAAATGGTTGTGCGTTCTTCAAGTCGTTCATTCTGCTAGTGTATTGGTGTTCTGAAATACTTATTTGGAGATCTCTGGATGCTTTGCCCATATATAATTGGTTGCAATCATTGCAACCAATTACTATAACTAGTGGAAGGTGTCCTCTCCACTGCTTCTGATGTCTCCACTTTTAGTCGCCTCTGTATTCAACTACAGAAGCCTACTATGTAGGCCAAACATTTTGGGAAATAAAGATACTAAAGTGTTGTACATGTGGAGAAAATTTTTCTTTAACCCCCTGGGAAATCGGCGCCCCCTGGGGCAATGACCCCTCGGGGAACCTAAGATCCCTCTGACTAGTTTCCCACTAGTGCCAATTGCACTAGCAGAAATCAAGAAGGGTTTATGCGTTATTACGCAACTTCAATTAGCGCATTCGAGATCATCCAACAATCTTAACACGTTTGTCTGATCCAGCAATATCAGACATTCTTTAATGGGATTACAGCTTCATAGCTGACAAAAGGCAACACACGAGACACACGTGACACACGAAACACACGTGACACACGAAACACACGAGACACACGAGACACGTGACACATGAGACACACGAGACACACGTGACACACGAGACACGTGACACACGTGACACACGAAACACACGTGACACACGAAACACACGAGACACGTGACACACGAGACACACGTGACACACGATACACACGTGACACACGACACGTGACACGAGACACGTGACACACGAGACACGTGACACACGAGACACGTGACACACGAGACACGTGACACACGAGACACGTGACACGCGAGACACGTGACACACGAGACACGTGACACACGAGACACGTGACACACGTGACACGAGACACGTGACACACGAGACACGTGACACACGAGACACGTGACACGTGACACACGAGACACGTGACACACGAGACACGTGACACACGAGACACGTGACACACGAGACACGTGACACACGAGACACGTGACACACGAGACACGTGACACACGAGACACGTGACACAGAGACACGTGACACACGAGACACGTGACACACGAGACACGTGACACACGAGACACGTGACACACGAACGACACACGAGACGTGACACACGAGACACGTGACACACGAGACACGTGACACACGAGACACGTGACACACGAGACACGTGACACACGACACACGTGACACACGAGACACGTGACACACGAGACACGTGACACACGAGACACGTGACACACGAGACACGTGACACACGAGACACGTGACACACGAGACACGTGACACACGACACGTGACACACGAGACACGTGACACACGAGACACGTGACACACGAGACACGTGACACACGAGACACGTGACACGTGACACACGTGACACACGAGACACACGTGACACACGAGACACACGTGACACACGAGACACACGTGAACAATAGAATTTACACTCTCCGGGAGTGTGCAAGTTTTAATGAACAAACGCTTGTCTGAGAAAATGGCGGTTTCCCAAGTTCGGGAATAATCTAAAAATCTACTCCTGGGAACAGATAACACTGGTCTGCATGATTTTTGTTATTGACTCTATGGTATCTTTTTCGATATATATATATACATGGAAAATAGTGATTCATTGTGTTTCTTATTCATCTCTATCACATCAGGTTGTCAAGTTATACGAAAACGTTACTTTTCTCTTTTCGCATAAGTAAATGAGAAAGTGTTATATTACCAATTAAAATGCTTACCTTATATTGAATTAAATGTTAAATCTAATATATATTTCTTTATTTTCAGATTATTAAAATGTCTAGAGACTGCATAAATTCACCAGACATATTTCGCTATGTCTGAGGGCAATTCACCCATTCAGATTCCCGGAGCAACATTACTTTATTGAAGCTACTTTGCTTATTTTGGATCAATAACTACAATGCACTAGCCTCATGGTGAGCGAAAACACATGACACTCTACTCCACTGATCCACACAATCCTTAAGAGTTCGCAGGATGCGAACCAGGTGCTAAAGGTTTAACGATTCAGGGGGCCCCATCGTTAAATCAGTACCTTGGCTCAGCCAATCATAATGTGGGTCTGACAATTGCAAAGGTGATGTGGTAGCACTCACGATTCACTCTCGCCAGATTCATCCAGCTGCTTGTTGAAGCACGGTGGTCTCTCTCTGTCTTTGGCTGTTGTTGTTTGCCTTGACTTACCGTGGTGTACACTTATATTTCCTACTGTTGTTCATAGTGTATATAGTGTACATACATCTATTTATACTCGGTAAAGGAAAATATAATTAAAAGACGACTGCTGTGCTTATTTTCGCTCCAAGCTCCCTTTACGGCCAGGTTAACAGGCCTTGATTACCTGAAGCTATAATATGGGTAGCCTGTCCGAGAGCTGGAGCTGGACTTAGAGCAGGAGCTGAAGCTAGGGTTGGAGCTGGAGCAGGAGCTAGTCTTTGTATCGTTTAGATAGCTTAGCTAGCTGGCATTGCGTCAGCTTTGCTATTACTTCTGATTATTGCGTGTCAACGTTGCAACCGCTTTGCTATTGCGTGTCAGCCTTGCTATTGTGTGTATTCTGCAGTCGTATTGTGCATAGCCTACTTGAGCGTGTATTGCAAACAGCGTATAGGTGGTTAATGCCACCTATACGAGTCAGACGATTGGTGTCTTGAGTTCACTCTACTAAACGTGCCCAAACTTTCTCTACAGTGTTTTTGGTGAATTGCTCGTTCTATTGGTATTGACTATCAAAACACTCTTACTGCTGCGCAGCTTCGTGACATTATTCGTACCAAGTTGAAAGCTGAAACGATGGCGCACCAGATTGACGTTTCTCCCGCTACAGGAGCTGTTATTCACAGATCTCTGCTAAGGTTCCTGCAGAATAATGGGAAAGACACAACCAATGAACACTCAAACCAGCAGTCTCGTGAAGCAACAGATGCCTCGGGGTTGCCTAAAGGCGAGTCCGCTTCATTGGCACTTGAGTTGGCAAAAATCAATCTTGAGCAGACCAGGGAGCAGCGAGCATATGCTAAGGAAGAGTTTGATAGAGAGAAGGAGAGGATGTGGTCATACGAGATGAAGTGGCCGAGGAGGTGCTGGTGGCCACATCTGGGGTGGCGTTGGAGGTGTTGGTGGCCACATCTGGGGTGGCGTTGGAGGTGCTGGTGGCCACATCTGGGGTGGCGTTGGAGGTGCTGGTGGCCACATCTGGGGTGGCGTTGGAGGTGCTGGTGGCCACATCTGGGGTGGCGTTGGAGGTGCTGGTGGCCACATCTGGGGTGGCGTTGGAGGTGCTGGTGGCCACATCTGGGGTGGCGTTGGAGGTGCTGGTGGCCACATCTGGGGTGGCGTTGGAGGTGCTGGTGGCCACATCTGGGGTGGCGTTCGAGGTGCTGGTGGCCACATCTGGGGTGGCGTTGGAGGTGCTGGCCACAGATGTCATACGAGATGAAGTGGCAGAGGAGGTGCTGGTGGCCACATCTGGGGTGGCGTTGGAGGTGATGGCCACATCTGGGGTGGCGTTGGAGGTGATGGCCACATCTGGGGTGGCGTTGGAGGTGATGGCCACATCTGGGGTGGCGTTGGAGGTGATGGCCACATCTGGGGTGGCGTTGAGGTGATGGCCACATCTGGGGTGGCGTTGGAGGTGATGGCCACATCAGAATATGTCCAACGAGATGAAATGGGACCACTTTGTTCTTCGATCCTTTAGGTCGGCCAAATGGACGTCGTGTTGCCACAGGTACGTCTTCTCGTTTCCTTTCCCAATCCTAGGGGGTCGGCCACGTGAACGTGGGATGGCCACATATGGGTGGCCGTGGAATGTAGTCGTGGAGGTAGTAGTAGTGGTGGTGGCCATGGAGGTAGTAGTGGTGGTCATGGAGGTGGGTCATGGTGGCCATGGAGGTGCTGGCCCATTTGCGGTGCTCTTACATTTTGTCTTCCGTTGTTTTGAACTTGAAATATCCAATAATTCAGAAGCAGTGAACTGATTCGTCTTGAGAGGAGGTGGTGGTGGTATCAGCGTGGCGTCCCTTGCAGCAGCTGCCTCTCTTTGTTTGTTAGCCCTCATCGTTGCTTCTAAGCACCTCCTCTTCTTTATGCTCATTTTCTTGGTAAACTGTGTCCTCTTTATAGGCATTGTGTACAATGCAAGGCGAAAAGTGACATTCCAAAGGTAGACAACTGTCAGACAAAGTGACACACCCTTTCTCTCTTCGGACTTCTAGTCGGCACTGACTACCTATAGTGTGAGCAGTTCCTTCTCACAGCTACGATGATGGTTGCCAGTTAATATTTAGAAGATCTGGCTCAAAAATACACCAACAAAATACGGAAAATTACTTGTATGCTACTTATGATGGTACACTGTTACTGCGCGAGCCGCGCTGATGACGTAGTTACCTTGTTTGTTATAATTACGATAACGCTTTATATAATTATCGTACAAAGACGAGACACACCAAAATGTTGCCAGATCTTTGCTCTATTTTTCTGTAAGATTAACTAATTTTCATTTTTTCAATTTTTTGGTCTCTCAGCAGCTCGGAACTGCCTCACTTACCCTTTAACAGAGTGTAGATGACTTTAGCTTGCAAAGGCAGTGCAGCTAGTTCCTTGTTTTGTTTGAAGCCGAGCCTGAACAGTTTTTCGAGGCATTTGAAATCCAGGTTCGAGCTTTAAGGTAGCCTGAAGTGCCATTGGTGCAAGGAACCAAGTAAAATCTGAGGTAGTATGTTACTATTGTCATAAACACGCCACATCAAACCTAACTGCCCGACAAAACCCCAACCAGTAGGGAGAATACTAAATTCCCTAATGAAATGACTCGGAAAGAAGTAGAGTTTGGGATCGCCCCATACTACAATCATTGTCAAATTTCCCTTCAGGAGAAGTCAAAGAAAACTGAAGATAAGATAAGATAAGATTTCGTTCGGATTTTAACCCTGAAGGGTTAGCCACTCAGGATAACCCAAGAAAGTCAGTGCGTCATCGTGGACTGTCTGTCTTATTTCCATTGGGATCCTCAATCTTGTCCCTCAGGATCGACCCCACCAGTCGACTAACACCCAGGTACCTATTGCTGCTAGGTGAACAGGACAACAGGTGTACGGAAACGTGTTGAAATGTTTCCACCCTGCCAGGATTCGAATCCAGGCCCTCTGTGTGTGAAGCGAGAGCTTTAACCACCAGGCCACAGGAGCCTGGTTTTTGTTCTTTAATACGGGAGGGAGTACTTCCCTTTCTGAACAAACGTCATTACAATCGTCAGTTCTTTTAGAAGCATTTGGAGGAGCAGTATTTTCTGTCCCTTTACATAAAATATATGTGCAGAGCAAATATTACTTTGGGTATTTGACTGTAGGTGTTTCTGACAGATTTCCTATGAAAGATGCTGTGTTATTACTGAGGTAATAACATTAATTCTACTAAGTGTACAGAACCTATAATGACTAATTCTTTCCAATGTTGGCCATAACTCGGGCAAAATCCCTATGGATACCTGATGAGAATGCTAACCTATCCTTGGACGACTCTGGGTCTCAGAATAGCCAATTTGTTTACGAGGAAAACTGGCCAGGGCTCGTAAATTTAGTGAACAGACCCAGATCAAGCCTTCCTATTCCAGGGTTGCAGGATTGTCAGTTGTCTCTGTTTCCATGCCTGAGGGACTGTCCTTTCAGGAGGAACAGCGAAAAAACCTTCAGTGAATTTCGCTTTTCAGGCAGCCATGGGTGAATCCCTTCAGATTACCCAGTCAAATATAAAATAAAAACAACTTCTTAATCTGCACTGAGACTGGTAAGCAGGTAGAGGGGGAAAGGGAACAGACAGATAGATTAGTAGTTCTAAAAAGTTTAGATCACAAATACTAAATATTGCTCATATCTCTTCGTTAGGAGGCCACTTAGGAATTACTAAAACCATGTATAGAATACTAAAAGAATTATTCTGCCAAAGTTAAGGCAAGATGTGAAGAATCATATCCACTGTTGTCGAGAATGTCAGCAAGTAGAGAAACCTGGACACCCCATTAAACCTGCCCTCTCCATCCCATACCCGCAGATGGAGAACCTTTTGCAGAGTTAATCATAGATTGTGTAGATCCATTACCTAAGTCAAAGTCTGGGAATAAGTACTTATTCACTATTATGGATAAATTCACTAGATATTCAGAGGCAATTCCCATGCTCAGTATCAATACTAAAGCCATTCTTAAGGCCTTAACTAGGTTTATTTCCTACTTTAGCATCCCTAAGTCTATGCAGAGTGACCAAGGCACTAATTTTACTGCCAAAGCATTTAGGGAAGCATTAACTAGGCAAGGAATAATTCACAACCTATCCACTGCCTATCATCCTCAGTCCCAAGGCGCCTTGGAAAGATTCCATCAGACATTAAAAACTGTGATGAGAACTTTTTGCATGGATTTTCCTACAGACTGGGATGAATCACTTCCTCTGTTGCTGTTTGCAATGAGAGAAACTGTGCAAGAGTCTACAGGGTGCAGTTCGTTTGAGCTGATCTTTTGGTTTCCACTCAGGGTTTTACCTTACTACAAGTAAGGTCATAAAAAGAAAATACCAAAACAACAGTAAACTAAAACCCCACACAAGAATGTGCCATAATAACACCAAAAAACCTAACTACCCTTTAAAAACGAAAATTCAAAAAAAAAAACATTAAACTTAAAAACAAAAACCCTTTAAAAACTCCGTAAAAACTGGTAACCTTTTTCCAATCTTAATGATGCATACAAAGCGTTGTCAAAAAACATTAGACTGAGGAAAATAAATGCAACATACAATACAAAAAAAATGTTACATAACCCCTAACCTCCCCAATGACAAAACAAACTTAAACCTCACAAACATGTAAGTAACCAAAAAAAAGTAAGTTTTTTTTTTTTTTTTACAAAAGTCCGTCTCACAAAAAAAAAGGGTCCTAAACATTTAAATGAAAGTAACAAAACAAAACAGTGATTATGGATTTCCCATAAGATCCTGCAAAAATTTACACATAGTACAACAAAACATATATAAGATCCCATCCAACATG
>WNWK01016647.1:0-44358 GCA_009830355.1 Cherax destructor
TTGATGCATTCATTAGTATCTGTATATGTTTCTAACTCATTATGCCAGTCAATGTTAATCAAGCTGTTATAAAGTTATTTAAGCTGACTCATTATGTAGTCTGAAGGTAACTTTTGTAATATCTAGGGCAATTTACCAAGATTAGTTATGAGAAGGTCGGTAAGAAACTAAAATTAAGAAACTAAAAATTAAGAAACTAAAAATTAAGAAACTAAAAATTAAGAAACTTTAAGAAACTAAAAATTAAGAAACTAAAAATTAAGAAACTAAAAATTAAGAAACTAAAAATTAAGAAACTAAAAATTAAGAAACTAAAAATTAAGAAACTAAAAATTAAGAAACTAAAAATTAAGAAACTAAAAATTAAGAAACTAAAAATTAAGAAACTAAAAATTAAGAAACTAAAAATTAAGAAACTAAAAATTAAGAAACTAAAAATTAAGAAACTAAAAATTAAGAAACTTAAAATTAAGAAACTTAAAATTAAGAAACTTAAAATTAAGAAACTTAAAATTAAGAAACTTAAAATTAAGAAACTTAAAATTAAGAAACTTAAAATTAAGAAACTTAAAATTAAGAAACTTAAAATTAAGAAACTTAAAATTAAGAAACTTAAAATTAAGAAACTTAAAATTAAGAAACTTAAAATTAAGAAACTTAAAATTAAGAAACTTAAAATTAAGAAACTTAAAATTAAAAACTTAAAATTAAGAAACTTAAAATTAAGAAACTTAAAATTAAGAAACTTAAAATTAAGAAACTTAAAATTAAGAAACTTAAAATTAAGAAACTTAAAATTAAGAAACTAAAAATTATTTATCCGAAGAAAATATATCCTTCATAATTTGCCTTGCTTGTTAACCCTTTCGGGGTTTCGGCCATACTAGTACGGCTTACGCCCTGGGATTATGGTCGTACTAGTACGCCTAAATTCTACCGCCCTCAAATCAAGCAGAAACAGGCTGTTAGGCCTAGATGTGATAGAATGGGTCTGTGCGGTCAGGGGGAGTATAAAAAATTCCTGCACCACACAGTGCATAATGAGGAAAAAAACTGACCGTGTTTTTGGTTTAAAACAGCGAATTTGCAGTCTATTTTCGTATGGTATTTATGCTTGTATTCTCGTTTTCTTAGTCTTATTTTATAGAATAAATGATATATTACAGAAATAGAGATAATTTTGACTGGTTTCACGATGACAAGTACAGTGGACCCTCGGTTAACGAAAGGTTCCGTTAACGTAAGCTTCGGAAAACGTAAGCTTTTTTCTTAATCAGTTAGCGAAAAATTCCTCGGTTACCGAGAAAGGTATAGACGTGTCGCCTGCTCCGCAAGCGCAGGACGCCAGTGAAGCGTTGTTTACCATTGAGAGAACATTACCTAGCGCGCTCTTTCAAAGATTCACAATATATTTGGTGTCTTTTTTGGTGGTTTAGTGATTGTCACTGTGAAATAAGTCACCATGGGTCCAAAGAAGCTTCCTAGTGGCACCCAGTGGAGCAGATGCAGGAGTGTAGCATTCGCAGAGTGTGCATTCTATGCAGGAGTGTAGCATTCATGAGGAGCATTATGGAGTGTAGCATTCATGCAGGGAGTGTAGCATTCATGCAGGAGTGTAGCATTCATGCAGGAGTGTAGCATTCATGCAGGGAGTGTAGCATTCATGCAGGGAGTGTAGCATTCATGCAGGGAGTGTAGCATTCATGCAGGAGTGTAGCATTCATGCAGGGAGTGCAGCAGGCATGCAGGGGAGTGCAGCAGGCATGCAGGGAGTGCAGCAGGCATGCAGGAGTGCAGCAGGCATGCAGGGAGTGCAGAGCATGCAGGGAGTGCAGCAGGCATGCAGGGAGTGCAGCAGGCATGCAGGGAGTGCAGCAGGCATGCAGGAGTGCAGCAGGCATGCAGGGAGTGCAGCAGGCATGCAGGGAGTGCAGCAGGCAGCAGGGTGCAGCAGGCATGGGAGTGCAGCAGGCATGCAGGGAGTGCAGCAGGCATGCAGGGAGTGCAGCAGGCATGCAGGGAGTGCAGCAGGCATGCAGGGAGTGCAGCAGGCATGCAGGGAGTGCAGCAGGCATGCAGGGAGTGAAGCAGGCATGCAGGGAGTGAAGCAGGAATGCAGGGAGTGTAGCAGGCATGCAGGAGGTAGCAGGCATGCAGGGAGGTGCAGGCATGCAGGGAGTGTAGCATTCATGCATTAAAAGAAAAAAGGGAAGTAACCCCAGAGAGGACTTGTTACCTGAAGTCCTTTTGGAGGGATTCCCTTCCAACCATTAACACCCTGCCCCTGTCAGCAACTCTACCTTCCAGATGCCTGCAACTCTTCAATAAAGGTAAGTAAATGTTATTGTTTTTTTTTTTTTTTGAGTGATTATTTTTTTGTGGAACGAATTAATTGTATTTACATTATTTCGTATCGGAAATAAGGTTTCAGATAACGAAAGATTCAGATTAAGTAATAGCTCCTGGACCGGATTAATTTCGTTAACCGAGCGTCCACTGTACCTTGAAACTGAGCGCAAAGTAGCGAAAATGTTCGATTTTGGCCGATGTTCAAGAGTAAACAAATCACACCATGCTTCCAATACACATCAACTGGAGAGTCTAATATTCTTGCACAAGTGCGCTGATATTATTTATACCATTTTTACAATGATGCAGTTGTATACATAACAGTAAATCTTCTATTTTTTGTGAGAATAAAAATTCAAAATGGAAAGCAAAAGTATTGTAAGAGGGGCCTGGAGACGTGACTAATGAACAGAGAAGATGTTATTTTAGTGCCAGGAATGTCTGCCTTGTTTATTATGGACCCAATTTTGAAATTGGCATTGTTTGAAATTTGTGTGAAATTGGCCAAATTGACATTTTCTGATGACTATTTTGGGTAGTTGAAATTGGTAAATAGGCGGTTTCTTGTATTCAATCGATAGAAAAAATGGAGTTCTAGCGAAATAGCTATAATTTTAGTAGACTGAAACATTGGAATTTGCCGAAAATAGGGCTCAAAGTGGGCGAAATCGCCGATGCATAAATGTCATTGATACCGCTAACTTCGCGAAAGCATAATTCCGTTAGTTTTCGGTCAAATTTCATACTTTTTGTGGCGTTGTGATCGGAAAAAGATTCTCTATCATTTCATAGGAAATTTTTTTTTTTTTTTTTAAATTCTTGTACCCTGAGAACGAGTTTCGGAGAGGGTCCTTGGACCCCCAAAGGGTTAAATAATAAATTTTTGTGCAGTTTTATTTATGTGTTTATTGAGCCTTCTTTACCCCTAGATTTTAATTTTTACTCCATTTGAGGTAGTTTACCCTAGTTCCCTGACCTAGATGCTACACAAACAGGGACACCAGGTGTCTTAAGAAAACACTCCCAGTGTTTCCACCCATATTGGGGATCGAACCATGGACACTCCATGTGTGAACTGAGTCCGCTACCATCCAAGCTACAGGACACCTTTTCCCTCAAGGAAGGTTCCTTGATGCTGGTGAGGGGCTCTTGATCTAAGGAATTTGATGTGCTCCAGTTTAGGGATGTATCGGATGTGAAAATTTAGATATCCGCAGATGCAGATGTGTATACGGATGTCTTACTTATTTTGTGGATGCGGATGTAAGAAATTGTGCGGATGTTTCGCGGATGTTGATGTGGATGTAAGAAATTGTGTGGATGTTCCTCGGATTTCGGATGCGGATGCATATGCGGATATCTGTTTACAGTAAAATGCGGATGTGGATGTAAGAAATTGTGCGGATGTTCTGCGGATGCGGATTCGGATATCCGATACATCCCTACTCCAGTTCCCTGAATTAAACCTGAATGCCTTCCACATCCCCCCACAGGTGCTGTATAATCATATGGGTTTATTGCTTCCTCCTTGATTATAATAATAATACAGGAGACCTCTGAACCTTAAATCATTTGCCTATGTGGCCCATTCTGGTGCAGGGTCGCCATGAGTACACTAAGAGACAACACAATAAACGTCAGGGGCCCAAAACTGTATAACTGCCTCCCAGCATACATAAAGGGGATTACCAATAGACCCCTGTCTGTCTTCAAGAAGACGCTGGACAGACACCTAAAGTCAGTACCTGATCAGCTGGGCTGTGGTTAGTACGTCGGTTTGCATGCGATCAGCAGTAATAGCATGGTTGATCAGGCCCTGATCCACCACGAGGCCTGGTCTCAGACCGGGCCGCGGGGTTGTTGACCCCTGAAACACTCTCTAGGTAAACTCCAGGTAAGGTGTATATAGTTACAAGGATTTAGTCAGATCTAAAGAGAGCAGTAAACTCCTACAGAAACTAAGTAAAATATATTAGACAGTGATGTCTGTGTTGTATTTTGTCAGTCTGTGATGTGAGATTATGTAGAGCTATTTATTCTATGTTTACAGTTCCTGCTGAAATGTTATTTTATCATCATTAAACTTATAATAATAATAATAATAATATTTTATTTCATTGCAAGTTTACATCGAGATTTTGTAATTACAATATAGAATTGAAGTGCAAAGAGAGCCACTATCATGCCATGGCATTATGGGCAGACTTAATCACGTCTTATAGACTACTTAATACTAGAGAAATTGATAATTTTGTTATAATTAAACATAGCTTAGTTTATAGCAGATAATAAGTTTGCTCAAATTACAATCTGAGGATTTTACATTTTGACAAAGTGTTTTGTAAGATGGTTATATCAATAGTAAATATTGCAATTATATTATGGGTAAATAACGCTGAGCATTGTTAAAAGTAGTTTATTTCTTTTCTAAGGTTACAGTGTGTGTTTACATTTCATAATTTGAGTGGTATACAAAGAAAGCCACTATCATGCTGAGGCATTTCGGGCACACTTAACCTAATACTTAAAGATTACTTAAGTCTAGACAGGTGAAGAGTGGTAGATTACAAATATTCAATACAGTGGTACCTCTACTTATGAGCTTAATTCGTTCCAGACGGCTATTCAAGTGCCGATACCAAAGGAATTTGTTCCCATAAGAAATAATGAAAATTAGGTTAATCCATTTCAGACCCCCAAAAATACACTTACAAAAGCACCTACAAAAATACACTTACATAATTGTTCGAGTTGGGAGCTGCTTGTACAGTGGACCCCCGGTGTTCGTCCTGCTCCAAACTCGCCCTTTTATGTAAGTGTATTTTTTTAAATGCTTTTATAAGTGTATTTTTGAGGGTCTAAAATGACTAGTCTACTTTACATTATTCCTAATGGGAATAAATTTGTTTGGTAATGGCACTTGAACAGCATTCTGGAACGAAAAAATCACGAAAACCGGGGGTCCACTGTATTTTACTCTATTATTAATATGAGATAGTATAATTTATGATATAAACATACATTTTTAAGCTTGTAATAATGGCTTAATAGATAAGGGATAATAAAATATTTGGGAGAGTTGCTTTAAATTTGGTTAGAGTTTAGCATAGTGTTGGTATGTTGTTATTGAGAGATGAGATAAATTTTGAGTATAGTCCTAAATTGATTTGTGGGCAGGGGACATCTTGCTGTTTTGGGCAAAGAGTTCCAGATCTTCGGGCCCTTTATGTGCATTACATTTTTGCATAGTGTGAGATGGACACAAGGGATGCCAAAAAGTGTTTTGTGCCTCGTGTTATGCCTGTTTATTCTGTTGAAGCTGTCTAGAAGTTTGAGTGGAGGGTTGATATTGGAATTTAATGTTCTGTATATATAGTAGGCACAATAATAAGTGTGTATATTTTGTATGCAGCCTCTCCTCACTTAACGACAGAGTTCCGTTCCTGAGAAAACGTTGTTAAACGAATTTGTCGCTAAGTGAGGAGCGTACTATAATGGTAGTGAGTTTGTGTCAACCATCTTTGATATTGTTATAATGTCACCTTTGCACCATTTATAACATTTCTGGTATATTTTTAAATATTTATACAGTAGTGTACTGTATATTGAAATAAACAGAATAGAGGTAATCAGCTCTTATATACATTATTTAGGTATGATTACTGGTCAGAGAGCCTGTCGTAAGTCCGAGGCGTTGGTAAACGAGTATGTCGCTAAGTGAGGAGAGGCTGTAATTAGTAAAGTCTGACATGACAATATATATTGTTTATTCATCATTCTCTTGATTTCATTTTACAGTTTTGTCTGGTATATAAAGATTTCCTCTCTTCTTATACTGGAAGTGAAAAAATAATTATTCTTAACTTTTTTCCAGCAAATATTATGAAAAAGATTCACTGGTAGCAGACCCAGACTATGGTACTATCCTTAGCTCCCTCTTAGGTGAGTTTTGTGTAAGTGTATTTGAATAATAATATAATATCCTCATTTCTACAAGTACATGTACAGGGTATACAGGCCTAGCTGACATCAATGACATACTACTGTATAGAAAGCCGCTTGTTTATATGCCAGTGTTGGTTGTGTCGTTCTGCTGCAGGCGAGGTAGCAATGATAAGACTTCGGAGGCTTCTTACTTTATTTGCGATAACGTTAGGGTACACAGGCAGTGTGTTTGTGCCCATGGCCCGGGAGGGCCATGAGCCTACGAGGGAAAGAGGAGTAGGTCTGTTTACTCTAGGAAGGCCACTGAGTGAGTGAGAGAGAGGCAGGGGTGGGCTGGCTGGCATGCCCACCGGCTTGCCCTCTGGTAGAAACTATGGGAACTAGGCATGTAGGCTTACTGGCTACATTCTGCTCGGCTGGCAGACAGTACAGGCTGTCTACATCGCTCGGCCACACACCCATGGTCGACCCTGACCATGACTGGCAGTAAAAAAAACTTGGTCTCTCTCTCTCTCGCAAGAACAGGCACAGAACACAAAATAAAAACATATACAGTGGACCCCCGGAAATAGGCCATAATCCGTTCCAGGAACTAGGCCTAAAATCGAACTGACCGATTTCTGAACCCTTTTTTCACATAAGAAATAATGTAAATACAATTAATCCGTTCAACCCAAAAATATTCACCAAAAATTCATATTTTTAAAGAATAAATACTATAGTTTTACATACAGAAAACAATGAGAAATAAATATAAAGCACTAATTTTAATGGATAAATGAACAGTTAAATCAGTTTTACCTTTATTGAAGACACGAAAGTGATTGGAAGTTCAGTATTTTTTTCACAGTGGCTGTTTTATCATATTCTTGTTGGTGTATGAGAGAGGCAGGACAAGATAGTCCTTCAATATGACAATAATATCAACTCTACAGCTTATTTATCTAGCACAATTCATCTAATATGACATAATAAACAATATTAATAACATAGAAACATGATATAAACTCTAGAATGAATAAAACATGTCATTATGTATGAGAAAACTGGCAATAGTGTTATTGTTGTTGGGTATAAGGGCCACTGACCATAAGCCGTGGTGGTGGTCGGCAGCAGGCCACCAACGCTATTCACACACACAATGTACATAATATATAAATAAGAAATACTTACACTTTAAATTTATAAATAAATATTTACACTTTAATTTATAAATAAGAAATATTCACACTTATATAAATAAGAAATATTTACACTTACCTTGGAGGAGATGTTGGCAGAGGGCGGCTCTGGTCTCAGTGTCTCTATATTCCTCAAACAAACAATGGAGGAGTTAAGTTTCGTGTTGTCATTTTTCTATCGATTAATAGCTTAACTTACTTGCTAAACTGTTAATGCTACACTTTATCGCTGGCCGGTGCTATAGCCTTTATTGACTTGTGCAGCTTTAGTATCATACATATCGTATAATCACTGAAGAAGGTACATTCTCCACTCTCTTACTCCTCTACTTTGGTATACAGTGGTCCCCTGAGTTACGTACACCCCGGAAATTGTACAATTATGTAAGTATAATATTGTAAGTGCTTTGCTTGTGGAAGTGTATTTTTGGGGGTCTGAAATAGACTAACCTACGTGACATTTTTCCTTAAGGGAGTAAATTCGTTCGGTAATGGCGCTTGAGCAGGCTTCTGGAGTGAAGTTTTTACGATACTCGGGGGACCACTGTACTTTGCTACAATTTCTTTCTTCAATTCTATCGTGTTTGTCACTTTCTTTACCAAAGGCTGCCACTATGAAGTTTCTTTGGGCCCATGGTGGCTTATATCACAGTCACAATCAATAAACAAGCACTAAACACGATGAATTTATTGTGATAAACAAAGCTAGACTGGCTCACGATGCCTGCACACAAGTGCGGCGCAGGCGGACAGGTCTGGTACACGGGCCGATAATCGGGCAAAAATTGAGCCGAAAAAAGCAATCGATTTTCGAGCTGGCCGACAATCAGACCGGCCTATTTTCGGGGGTCCACTGTACAGTGGACCCCTGGAAATCGAACATTCTTCATTCCAGAATGTTGTTCAAGTGCTGTTACCAAACGAATTTATTCCCATTAGGAATGATGTAAATTAGATTAGTCCGTTTCAAACCCCCAAAAATACACCTATAAAAGCACTTACAATAATAAACTTACATAATAGGGCGATGTGGAAGTGTTCGATTTCCAAGGGTCCACTGTACGTATACATATACATATGGATATGGAAAAAAAACTTCCTACAGAGAGGGGGGAAAAAAAAGGTGTTCTTCGTGGTCTAAGGCAGTGAGCGTCAATGCATCACTGCACGCCTTCCTGAGTCTGGACAGATACTGCAACACAGGAGTCATCGCTGCGGCTGAGCTGTGATATAACAGGGTACAGTCTCCTCTGGGACGGTGAAGCAGTCATCGTAGTAGTTGCTGCAGGGTTCACTCAACCTGGGGCACAACCTGCTGGTGCCCTCGAGTGAGGCGTCGTCAGTAGTCGCAACTGGACAGGACTTCTTCTGGCAAGCGACTCAGGAGGACATTTCTTGACTGGTACCGTCGCTGGGGCTGTTGCTGCTGGCGAGTGTGGAGTGAGTCGTGGCAGAGACGACTTGGCGAAAGATCTGGAGGTTGTAACAGCATACACCTTACTGCAGTGAGTGGGCTAGCAGTCAAAGTGACATCATCTTTGTGCAGGCTGCTCACTGAAGCTGTGACACGAGGCTGACAGTCGCCTGTAGACAGGCTTAACTGCGGCTTGACGAGTGTCATTCTCATAACAGTTGAAGTTACAGCAGAGGATGGTCTAAGCGTCCCCAGACTGGTCTCTACATATAACTGCACTCTGAGGGTCAGAAGGTGAAGTGGAAACGAGTCTAGACGGGAGAATCGTCGCGGGTACGATTCAGCAGGGCATCACGAGCGGCGAACATAAATAGCTTTCTGCACAAGGGGCTCGGACGCTCGTAACTGACGCCTGAACTGACTGATATCAGCTGTCAAGCGCACAGGCGCTGGGTCACACCAGGTGACAAAGTAACACTAGGTGCTATACAGTGGTCTGGGCGAACATACTGTGGTCCACACACACAGTTGTGCTCAAGACTACACAGGACACATGGAATTGCACACATACTGCACATGCGGTACAACATGGCTTACTAGCAAATGACGCTTTTCTGTGCAAAATTCGACACTAAGCCATTCATGAACATGTGAGAACACTGACTATTACAATATTACAATATTAGTTACGAGAGCTATGGCAAATCCGATTACTCGGCCTGTTATTCTAAGGGAATCTGCTCTCATAACCAATAATGCAATACCGTAATAAAATAATAAAGGGTTTTTGTCAGGGGTATAATAATAAATAGACACATTATCTTATAAATATATATATATTTCTTTTTACTCGTAAAATGTTATATAATGAATAGTACTCTCTGTACATATAAAATATAAAAAGCATGATCTTTGTACATAAGCATAATATTTGTACTATGGTAACAATGTCACATTGTTAATTAAACGACTAGGCTGTCGTAAGTGTCACACGACACCACAAACTCAGAGACACTAAACATATCACAAACAGTGACACTAAACATATCACAAACAGTGACACTAAACATATCACAAACAGTGACACTAAACATATCACAAACAGTGACACTAAACATATCACAAACAGTGACACTAAACATATCACAAACAGTGACACTAAACATATCACAAACAGTGACACTAAACATATCACAAACAGTGACACTAAACATATCACAAACAGTGACACTAAACATATCACAAACAGTGACACTAAACATATCACAAACAGGGACACTAAACATATCACAAACTCAGTGTCACCTCGATTTCACAAGACATTACCATACTCGGTGTCTGTCACATGATAACAACGCCCAATGTCTCACACTTTATGTAACCCTGTGTCAAGGACACCCTTCTGCTGTAACACACATCGCTTCTGTGTCAACGACACCCTTGTCTGTGTCCTACGACACTCACTCGCTACTGTGTCATCACAGACACCCTGTTCTCTGTGTTCTCATAACACTCAATCGCTTCTGTGTCATCACCGACACCCTTGTCTATGGTCCACGACACGCCCTCGCAACTGTGTCATCACCGACACCCTTGTCTCCATGTTACAGCGTCCGTCGTGCACCTTTCCGCTGGTTCACACTCCATGCCAGACAAGCGGCATGTCTCACGTGACATGTCACACAAGCCATAGTCACTGCATGGGTCTTCGTGCAGCCACCAAAGCCAGCAAGCTGAGTTCAGTATGGCAGCTGGGGTACAGCAAGGCAATCTCCACAGCTCAGTGACGTAAACCATACTGCAGGAAACTGAGTAGTAAAGCAGACTGGGATACCAGTCACTACTCAGTGAAGATGTTACTCAGTGCAGTCGTGGATCATACTACCTTTATGCCAGGTTCCACCCCCTGACATAAACTATGGTGACGTCACACCGGGCGCTGCAGCCGTGCAGCACCCAAATGGTCCGTCAACCATTTGACCCAATTATCTTGTTCAGGGATCGCAACGCTGACTGAGAGGAATTAATTAACAAATGACATATCTTCTCTCAAACTTCTTGACAATAATGCAACAATTTGCTCACTGTGAAACTACAGCACACGTGACATCATGTGGTGATGTCAGGCGTGACGTCGTGAGGTGATGTCATGGGGTGACATCACGAGGTGATGTCAGTAGACGTCGCGAGGTGACGTCCTGGAGTTACGTCGTGAGTGATGTCATGGGGTGACATCGCGAGTGACGTCAGGCAGACCACAGCGTGGCTTGGTAACTACATGGCTTGCTGATCACCCCACGTGGCTTGCTGCACGTGGCTTCGAGTGACCTCGAGCACTCGGATACACAGCTCTGGCAAGAATTCACAAGGAAATTCACAGAAAACACAGCAGAGAGGGAGTGGGCAGTGGTGGCATACACTAAGGCGAGCATGGGTGTTATGGTAGAGCGTGGGTGAGTAGGTGAGGAACCTGGCTGCTCCCTACTCTCACCTCACAACACACGAGGGAGACACCCACACTAGACGCTGAAATCACCATAAAGTCACCTCTGACTTGCTGAAATAGCCGTGCTGAGCTGAACAACAACAACAGCAAAACATGCTGGTAAGGCTGAGCACGTGACTTGAACAGTGTGGGATGCTGTGGCGTGGAGTTCCCAATTAGATCTATATTTCTCGAAGAATTCGACAAATTTTGGCCTGGATCCTGCTTGTACCTGTGTCTGGATGCTGAGATTTGCAGACACGACATCAAGATAACTCGTTGAGAGACGGATGGTTCTTGTGTAGGCTGATGAAGTGAAGACATCTTCATTCCTCTTCCTTCCCTTCTCCGGGCATACACATCTGCTGCGTGGCACCGCTGTCACCAATGTTTAAAAGTGTTGGTTGTGTTGTTCTGCTGTAGGCGAGGTAGCAATGATAAGACTTCAGAGGCTTCTTACTTTATTTGCGATAATGTGAGGGTACACAGGCAGTGTGTTTGTGCCCATGGCCTGGGAGGGCCATGAGCCTGCGAGGGAGAGAGGAGTAGGCGTGTTTACTTTAGGAAGGCCCGTGAGTGGGTGAGAGAGAGGCAGGGGTGGGCTAGCTGGCATGCCCACCGGCTTGCCCTCTGGTAGAAACTATGGGAACTAGGCATGTAGGTTTACTGGCTACATTCTGCTCGGCTGGCAGACAGCATAGGCTGTCTTTGCAGACAGTACAGGTTGTCTTTGTGTTATGCAGAGCATTTCGGGGAAATTAGGTCAGTTTAGTCCCAGGATGTGACCCACACCAAGGTACCCATTTTACTGATGGGAACATAGGCAACTGGTGTAAGGAAACACACCCAGTGTTTCTACCCTTGGTGGGAATGGAACCTGGGCCCTTGCTGTGTGAAGCAAGAGCTTTAGCCACCAGGCCACGGGGCACAATGAGAGAGATGTACGTATTGTCGAAAAACCAATGGCTGGCATTCCACTGTATGGTGTCACCTGTTTCTTGAAGAAAAATATGAGCAAAAATATTTTTGTAGCATTATTATTACTATTACGTATGTGTATCCTCGAAGAGGGAGCTTCAAGAGGTTGCTTGACTTTTTTCCTTCCTCCAACATTTCTTTTTGTTTTGTTTTGAGGATGTTTCATCTAATCAGCTTCAAAATTTTCAACAATTGTGTATGGTAATGAAGACCAGATTCTTGGAAGAAATGGTATGTTTACGTGCCCTATAATCAGATTTGTTGAATGGACTTCTGCGCCAGCCTTCACGATTGTGGATGTCTCGCTCTCGCCTGAGCATCATCGACCAATTTCCCATGTTCTCTCTGGGATGATTGTCCTCATCTACTTTGCCTGCCAGGCATATTTCAAGAGGGGAACCTGTCATCGGCTTAATTTTAGCCTGCTTCATTTTAGCCTGCTTCATTTTTTCCGCTCTGTGGATATTTATTTAACGGGTTTGGTGGAAAGCCAGTTGCTGAACTCAGGTGAAACTTGGGTGTCTCTCTCTGCTGGGGCTTGTCAAGGGGATCCACCTGATCTAATTGGGAACTTCTAGTTTCTGTTTCTATTTACAAAGGGACTCCTGTTCCCTTTTCTTTCATGGCCCAGCTTTGGGCAGTACAGGCAGGCCCCGCTTATACATCAGGTTAGGTTTTGGGCTACCACTGTAAAGTGAAAATCACTGTAAAATGAAAATTGCTGTAAAGTGAAACATAACCCTTTTTTTTTTTTCCACTTTCAAATGCATATAAAAGCCTGATAACATGTTTACACTATCACATGTTAAGTGAGCAATAGAGATAGGCTTAAAAAAATGAGTATACAGTACACATTACTTACCTTAAAATATTTTCATCCTTAGCTTATAGCGAGTGGTGAATATATTTGTTGTAAGAAGTCTGAATAAATGAAGAATGCGTATAAATGAAAAATGCTGCATTAATGAAACACTGTAAAGCGGGGGCCCTCCGGTATCTCTTCTTCATATATCAGAAAGCAGGGCTTGATATCACATAAGCTGTCAGTGGCTTACAAACCCAATAAGAAGTGGCATAGCTTCAAATGTTCTTAATTTGAAGACAACAGAGATTGAAATTCAAGTATATAGGTAGAGTGGACCCTCGAGTAACGTAAAAACTTCATTCCAGAAGCCTGCTCAAGTGCCATTACCGAACGAATTTACTCCCTTAAGGAATAATGTCACATAGGTTAGTCAATTTCATACCCCCAAAAATACACTTCCACAAGTACTTACAATATTATACAGTGGACCCCCGGCTAACGAACACCCCGGAAATCGTACAATTATGTAAGTATAATATTGTAAGTGCTTGTGGAACTGTATTTTTTGGGGTCTGAAATAGACTAACCTACGTGACATTATTTCTTAAGGAAGTAAATTCGTTCGGTAATGGCACTTGAGCAGGCTTCTTGGATGAAGTTTTTACGTTAGCCGGGGGTCCACTGTACTTTCATAATTGTACAATTTCCGGGGTGTTCATTACTCGGGGGTCCACTGTATATAGATGCAGATGTGACCATTTTATGTGTAAAATAGTGTGGAATTTTTATTTGCATTAAATTACATTAAGTAAGTTTATTTAGGTACAGGTACACATAAGTACAGTTATCATACATATGTAGTTTAACATGTGTAAATTACCTAAGATAACAAAAAAAAGTCAAAGTGACTTCAATAGTGGCTTCAGTATTTAGTTGCTGATAGTATATCTAAGGGTCAGGATAGTTCCCATTAAGTTTTGTTTGCATGAAAGCAAATTTGTTGATGTACGTAGTAAAATATGTAAATAAAAAACTTGGAATCATTGGAAGCCATGCTATAACTGGAGAATGACTTATCTGATCGGTTTCAGATTTTCACCACTAGTGTTGTTTCCTCAATGTAAGGTTTATGCTGTTATTGGGTGGCATAAGTCCCAATTTGCCAATTTTATTGAATAACTAGTGTTATGTGACTAAAGAATGCTTCTGATTGGCTTAAAAATTCAAATGATGTATTCTGTAAGAAGGGTGATACTCTGCAAGTTTAGTCTAAGTAGATGCAAATTTGAAATTTTAATGAAATTTTTATGAAATTTGGAATCATATCAGTCTGATCAACTACTGAAGAATGCCTCTTCAAATCAGTCTCAATCTTTCATTGTTGGTGGGTTTTATTAAAGGAAAGCTTGAGTCACTTTAAACTGTGTAAGTTTCGATTTACAAATTTTATTAAATGCGTTGTTTCTCATGTAATAACTAGAGAATGCCTCTTTTGATTGGTTTCAAACATAAACACTGGTTTATCTTAGTTGGAAGTATTATTTTTATTAATTTTGTTCTGTATGTGTGCCAATTTGCCAGTTTTAAGGCTATATTATTAAATATAATGTTTTTAAAAATATAAAAAATATATATTTTACCATGAGTAGAGTACAGTGGACCCCTGAGTAATGTAAAAACTTCATTCCAGAAGCCTGCTCAAGTGCCATTACCGAACGAATTTACTCCCTTAAGGAATAATGTCACGTAGGTTAGTCTATTTCAGACCCCCAAAAATACACTTCCACAAGCACTTACAATATTATACTTACATAATTGTACGATTTCCGGGGTGTTCGTTACTTGGGGGTCCACTGTATTTAAAAAAAATGGCCGACTGAACGAGTCGGCCGTCTCCCACCGAGGCAGGGTGACCCAAAAAGAACAAAAATCCCCAAAAAGAAAATACTTTCATCATCATTCAACACTTTCACCTCACTCATACATAATCACTGTCTTTGCAGAGGCTCTCAGATACAACAGTTTAGAATAGTCCCTAAAAACTGTCACTATCCCAGACCCCTCCTTTAAAGTGCAGGCATTGTACTTCCCATTTCCAGGACTCAAGTCCGGCTAAATCTATAATAACCGGTTTCCCTGAATCTCTTCACTAAATATAACCCTGCTCCAACAGCTCGTCAGGTCCCAAAAATCATTTGTCTCCATTCACTCCTATCTAACACGCTCACACGCTGGAAGTCCAAGCCCCTTGCCCACAAAACCTCCTTTACCCCTTCCCTCCAACCTTTTCGTTGAGGACCCCTACCCCTCCTTCCTTTCCCTACAGATTTATAGGCTCTCCAAGTCATTCTACTTTGATCCATTCTCTCTAAATGACCAAACCACCTCAACAACCCCTCTTCAGCCCTCTGACTAATACTTTTAGTAACTCCACACCTCCTAATTTCCACACTCCGAATTTTCTGCATAATATTTACACCACACATTGCCCTTAGACAGGACATCTCCACTGCCTCCAGCCTCCTCCTCGCTGCAGCATTTGCAACCCAAGCTTCACACCCTTATAAGAGTGTTGGTACCACCATACTTTCATACATTCCCTTCTTTGCCTCCATAGATAATGTTTTTTGTCTCCACAGATACCTCAAAGCACCACTCACCTTTTTTCCTTCATCAATTCTATGGGTAACCTCATCCTTCATAAACCCATCCGCTGACAAGTCAACTCCCAAATATATGAAAACATTCACTTCTTCCATAATCCCTCTCTCCAATGTGATATCCAATTTTTCTTTATCTAAATCGTTTGATACCCTCATCACCTTACTCTTATCTTTGTTCACTTTCAACTTTCTACCTTTACACACCCTCCCATAAGCACAGTATCATCAGCAAAAAGTAACTGTGTCAACACCCATTTTGTACTTGAATCTTCTTCTTTCTTTCAACAAATCGGCCGTTTCCCACCAAGGCGGGGTGGCCCAAAGAGAAAAACAAAAGTTCTTTTTAACTTTAGTAATGTATACAGGAGAAGGGGTTACTAGCCCCTTACTCCTGGCATTTTAGTCAACTCTTACGACACGCATGGCTTACGGAGGAAGAATTCTGTTCCACTTCCCCATGGAGATAAGAGGAAATAAGAACAAGAACTAGTAAGAAAATAGAAGAAAACCCAGAGGGGTGTGTATATACTGTATATGCTTGTAATTGAATGTGTAGTGTGACCTAAGTGTAAGTAGAAGTAACAAGACATACCTGAAATCTTGCATGTTTATGAGACAGAAAAAAGACACCAGCAATCCTACCATCATGTAAAACAATTACAGGTTGTACTTGAATACCTTTTCTAATTTGCTTCAAATCTTCAGTGCTGATCTTTAACTGCATTACAAACTTATGCTGCACTCTTCACTATCCCAGTCACATGTAATGAGTTATGGGGAACCGGGTTATTCAATATGGGGATAATTTTCTCAGATCGTTCAACAACCGAAATGCATCTAGTTATTATTAATGCCCACAGTTGGCCCGTGTGCCCTAGACTTCAGCAGGATGAAGACAGTTGACCACCTGTGGACAGATCCACCAGCTGATGAACTGGTTCAACGTCATAGGATCTCCTCGGGCCATTTTACAGGACCTGCTACACCCCCTGTTCCTCGAAGACCTGGTCTTCATGTGAGTACCCATATCTTTACTATCAGGTTAGGCCACCGAGAGGTGAGGAGATAACCAAGGTCAGACCATGTCACTTGTGGTCTGAGGATTAGAGCATTTGACAGCATAAGTTTTTATTTAGGTTTTTGTGTGCATAGAATACAAATATTATTTTACAGTGGTTTTGTGGGCACATAAAAAAGTGCACTTTGTAGATTTAACCTAAGATAACCCCATAAAGTCAAACAATGTGACCTATATCCATTGACTGTAAATTTTATAATGATAATGACAGGCTGTGGAAAAAGATGTTTACCTACAGTTCAGGATATTTGAGGAAACTTTTTCCCATAAGTGGATTCATTAGTCTAAACACAGAATAAGTTTCAACAGGATGTTGTATAGTGTACAGAACAGGTGACTTTTAATGAAGGTGAGACGAGGTGAACCTCCTGCTTCACTTCTTCCTCTCTACAAGTCACTAATTTCTATAAGGGAATGGCTAAAGGTGGCATTGTCTTTATCTTGAACACTAACAACTACAGCAACAAAGTTCTCAATTTACTAAATGATCCATATGCTTTGGCCTCTCACAACAAGCCAAGTGGACAGCATAAACAATACTTTTCTATGTAAGACTTACCATATTCTACGGGATTCAGAGCAAGGTAACATTTGTGAAGGGATTCAGGGGAAACTGGTTGGCTAGACTTGAGTCCTAGAGATTTGAAGTACAGTGCCTGCATTCTGAAGGAGTGGGGATATTTTCAGCTTTGAACTGTAGCATCAGCAAGACAGTGATGGAGTGAGTGGTTCTTCTTTTTTAGGGTCACCCTGCCTTGGTGGGAGATGGCTGGTTTGTTGAAAAAAAAAAAATCTTTCTCCACAAAAACCCATACTTCTAACTATTTCCAGTTTAAAGCTCTAACAGCTCCTTTCACTGAGCTAGCTAATGCTGCCACTCTGGCCCTACATAAATGAACCCCATCCCTGGCATACATGTCATTTCTGCCATAAAAGTGGTCCCAATTGTCAATGAATGGTACTGGAATGTTTTTAGTGTTTGTCCAGCCAACAGTTAACACCTGTTGCCATGGACAACCATTAATTTCTAACTCCTCTTTTTGGCAAAATGCCACATTACAGAGCACCCTCCCTTCTTAATTATGTCTCACTGTCCTATACCTGCTAATCAAATCCTTGCCAACATCATTGCCCCCAGCAGTGAGGCAGATAATAGGGTTGATCGCCCCATTACCATAAACCTAATCTGACTGTCTCCTGAAAAACAATTCTCTTACTTTCCCTAGTGTAGATTGTCATTTGACCCCACTGGGCATAGTTACACCACAAAAAAAAAAAAAAAAAATTAGAAAGCCATTTCACATGTTACAATTACTTTCCATATCTGATAAACACTTACTGGACTATTTACATCTTCATTACTCATCTGAAGGCTTCCTGATCAGACTGGCAGGTTTTACACCTCTAGGAGTCCCATTCTGAATGATGGAATGTGATGAGAAATATAGTTAGTTGTGTCGCCTGAGTGACTAGTTTATTGTGTGCCCTGTGTTTATCCTGTGAGCGATAGTACAAAAAACATGATTTCAGAAGTCACACTGGGTCTTTGTCATACCCACTGAGCATTGTTAAGATAAGAGATATTCCTTTCTAGTCATGTAACATATTAGTTATTTGGTATTTTATAATTACTTCATATAGTTGTATACATTATGGTAAAGAATACAATTTATGAAAAAAAGATACGTACAGTAGGGCAGCACTTTTCGGCGTTTCGCCTTACGGCGTTCCGTTCATACGGCGAGTTCAAATTATGACCAAAACTTTCTATATGGCGAGTGGTCTTTCAAATATGGCGCGCGCCACCCGGTTTGTTTACATTTTCTGTGAGCACATCCCTCTATTATGTAATAATCACTCTTGGGCACATTAAATGTCCTATTTTACGTCAATATAGACATTTTCATTAATCCATCTTTGATATTTTCATCAAAATTATATAAGAAATAATTTTTTTAGATTGTATTCCTTACTGTACTGTGCACAACAACTCAAAAATGTTATGAGCTTTACCAGGGAATTAGAAAATATCAGTATCTGGTCATTTACCTTTTGCTTTCATTATGGTATTTTTTAATCTTGTCTGTTTGGTACACGATCGGCCACAACTTTTTTTTTTTTTGTGTGTGTTCCAGTCCAACAACTTTATTTGTGGAGACTATGTGTTTTTGTATTTCTGTTTCTGTATTGTAATGTTACAGTCACTGGTGAGTGAAACATTTCCATAACAACCTTACCTAACACAGCATAAACTTCCTTTTATTGTATATTTGCAGGTATTATATTCCTCGTTTGTTTTAAGAAGTAAGTCATAAGGACATGTTGAGTAAAATGGTCATGATAGTGAAACATTACATTGCATTATATATACATTTGTTTTCACAACTTGTAATTTTTTTTTTTTTCCTTGCCACCTGGAAGGATGCAACTCAAGGAGGGAAGTCCAAAGTAAGTTTGTAATATACAGTGGTACCTCGAGTTATGATGGTCCCCAAAATCGCCCTTTTATGTAAGTTTATTTTTTTAAATGCTTTTGTAAGTATATTTTTGGGGGTGTAAAAGGACTAGTCTATTTTACATTATTTCTTATGGGGATAAATTCGTTTGGTAATGACACTTGTACAGCATTCTCGAACGAAAAAATATCGTAACTCGAGGTACCACTGTATATTGTTCGCCAACTTTGACATTAATGGCATCGTAGCCTTACCTGGAGTATACCTGGAGGGGGTTCTGGGGGTCAACGCCCCCTCGGCCCAGTCTGTGACCAGACCTTGTGGTGGATCAGGGCTTGATCAACCAGACTGTTCCTGCTGGCCACACGTAAACTGACATACGAACAGCAGCCCTGGTCAGGTACTGACTTCAGGTGCCTGTCCAGCGCCTCCTATTAGGGGTCTATTAGTAATCCCCCTTATGGATGCTGGGAGGCAGTTGATCAGTCTTGGGCCTCTGACACTTATTGTGTTGTCTCTTAGTATACTCATGGCACCCCTAATTTTCAATGGGGGATGTTGCATCTCCTGCTGAGTCTTTTGCTTTCATAGGGAGTGATTTTCACATGCAGGTTTGGAACTAGTTCCTCTAGGATTTTCCAAGTGTATATTATCATGTATCTTTCTCGCCTATGTTCCAGGGAGTACAACTGTTCCCAGTAATTTAGATGCTTTATCATACTTATACATGCTGTGAAAATTCTCTACATATTCAAGTTACAGTGGACCCTCGGTTTTCGTGTTTAATCCGTTCCAGAGAGATCGGCTAAAACTGAAATTGGCATGCCTACTACACTCTTTCTTAAATTCCATCGTGTTTCTCACTTTCTTTACCAAAGGACTGGCACTAGCAGCTTTCTTTGGGCCCATGGTGGCTTATTTAGCAGTCACACACAATAAACAATGGCCAAAAACAATAGATTATTATGAAATGTTTCATATGACCTCGCAGGATATGTTCACTCACTGAGAAACAAAATGACACTGCCTGAGAATGTGTGTGGGAGGCGGCTTTGTGTGCGTGCTGGACACTGGACAGGTTCCGTACAATCGACGAAAACAGAGCCAATATTTTGATGAAAAAAGTCGGCAAAAACTGAAATCGACAATAATGGAGGGTCCACTGTATATTCATGTATGTACAGTATATATATATATATATATATATATATATATATATATGTGTGTGTGTATACACGTGCACACACACACACACACGCCCCGATGGCATGGTGGCTAGCGCTCTTGCTTTACGCACGGAGGGCCCGGGTTCAATTTCCGGCGGGGCCGAAACATTTTGAAGTGTTTCGTTACACACACACACACACACATACATACAACAGGCCTAGTGTCTAATCGACATGTGCCTAGGACAAAATGGTAACTAACAGTCACAGAGTGGTCGGGAAGTGGAATAGTTTGGGAAGTGATGTAGTGGAGGCAGGATCCATTCATAGCTTTAAGAAGAGGTATGATAAAGCTCATGGCGCAGGGAGAGTGACCCAGTATCGACCAGTGAAGATGCAGGACCAGGAGCTATGACTCGACCCTGCAACCACAACTAGGTGAGTACACAAGCTGTGATTGACCCCTGAAACTACAAATAGGTGAGTACACACAGACACACAATAAAGAGTGAAGCAGCACAAGGAGGGAAGAAGCCAAACTTCAAAAAAGGGGACTACACAGGCAAGAGGCAATTCTTGCATAAGGTGCAGTGGGGAACAGAACTATAGTGAAAGTATGTAAATGAAATGATAGAACATGTGGCCCCAAAATGCAGGGAGACAGAGGAGAAGTTTGTACCCAACGTCAACACACCTCTCTGCGCTGAAAGATGTAGAGAGGTCAAAGCCGAGTGTGTGCTAGAGCATGGAAAAGGTATAGAGAGCAAAGGAGCTGAGCTGAAGCTCCAGAAATGAATATGCATGGATATGGAGGGAGGCCCAATGGCAATATGAGAATGACATAGCACTGAAAGCCAAATCTGACCCAAAGTTGTCATGCAGCCACATCAGGAGGAAAACAACAGTCGACTACCAGGTAATCATGCTGAGGAAGGAAGGAAGGAAGAAGGGAAGATCACAACAAATGATCAAGAATTATGTGAGGAGCTCAACACAAAATTTTGGGAGGTATTCTCAGTGGAGACAGAAAGGCTTCAAGCAGATTGAGGCAGTAGGGAACACCAACAAGTGCTGAACACACTACACACAACCGAAGAGGAGGTGAAAAAACTACTATGTGAATAGATACCTTGAAGGCAGTGGGCCCAGACATCACCTCTCCATGGTTCCTGAGAGAGTGAGAGCTGTCAGGAAGTGGAATACTCTGGAGAGTGAAAGTAGTGGAGGCAGGATCCATATATAGCTTGATTCATATATAGCTTGAAACAGGGAGAGAGTGAACCTAGTAGTGATCAGCAAAGAGGCAGGGCCAGAAGCTGTTACTCAACCCCTGCAACCACATATAAGTGAGCACATGTAGGCAAGTATAGAGTTGATAGGAACAGATTGTTTCAGAGATGGGACACAGCAATAATGGGTCAAAACTGAAAGTTGAAAACTCAGATATGTCACAGGGATGTTAGGAAGTATTCTCTCAGTCATAGAGTTGTCAGGAAGTGGAACAATTTGGAGAGATGTAGTGGAGGCAGGATTCATACATAAGACACGCACACAGTTTTAAGAAGTTCGATAAAGTTCATGGAGAAGGGAGAAAGTGGACCTAATAGCGATCAACAAAGAGGCAGGGCCAGGAGCTATGACTTGACCCCTGCAACTGCAACTAGGTGAGTACACACACACACACACACACCCGTCAGGAGCATACTAGAATATGCAGCACCAGTCTGGAACCCACACCTGGTCAAGCACATAAAGAAACTAGAGAAAGTGCAAAGGTTTGCGACAAGGTTAGTTCCACAACTCAGGGGGTCTGTCCTATGAAGAAAGGCTGAGGGAAATAGGACTAACAACACTGGAGGAAAGAAGGGTCAGAGGAGACATGATAACGACATACAAAATACTGCGGGGAATCGACAAGGTAGACAGTGACAGGATGTTCCAGAGAGGGAACACAGAAACAAGGGGACACAACTGGAAGCTGAAGACTCAGATGAGTCAAAGGGATGTTAGGAAGCATTTCTTCAGCCACAGAGTAGTCAGGAAGTGGAATAGTCTAGAGAAAGACATAGTGGAGGCAGGAACCATATACAGTTTTAAGACGAGGTATGATAAAGCTCATGGAGCAGGGAGAGCAGATACCCAGTAGCGGGCAGCGCAGAGGCAGGGCCAGGAGCTGAGTCTCGACCCCTGCAACCACAATTAGGTGAGTACAATTAGGCGAGTACCCACACACCCACACACACCCATGTACACACACACGTGCACACACGTACACACACGTACACACACGTGTACACACGTATACACACGTATACACACACACACATATAAGTGAGCACATGTAGGCAAGTTCTATATAGAGTTGATAGGAACAGATTGTTTCAGAGATGGGACACAGCAATAATGGGTCAAAACTGGGGCCAGGAGCTATGAATCGACCCCTGCAACCACAACTAGGTGAGTACACACACCTAGCCAAACACATAAGGAAACTAGAGAAAGTGCAAAGGTTTGCAACAAGACTAGTCCTGGAGCTAAGGGGTATATCCTATTAGGAGAGGTTAAGGGAAATTGACATGACGACACTAGGGCAAGGGAGATAGGGGGGATATGATAACGACATTTAAAATACTGAGAGGAATCGACAAGGTGGACAGAGACAGGATGTTCCACAGATGGGACACAGAAACAAGGGGTCACAATTGGAAGTTGAAGACTCAGATGAGTCAAAGGTATGTTAGGAAGTATTTCTTCAGTCATAGAGTTGTCAGGAAGTGGAATAGTCTGGCAAGTGATGTAGTAGAGGCAGGAACCATACATAGTTTTAAGACTAGGTATGATAAAGCTCATGGAGCAGGGAGAGAGAGGACCTAGTAGTGATCAGTGAAGAGGCGGGGTCAGGAGCTGAATCTCGACCCCTGCAACCACAAATAGGTGAGTACATGCACACGTGCATGCATACACACACATTCATACAGCTGCTTTTTGTTGTGTTACTATTGGCTTAAGGTGATTTGTTGTAGTGGATCCTCAGGCACAAATAGTTTAGGTAGGGATAGATTAGAGAGTAGTAAAATGTAAGTAGTGCTGTTTGTGGTACATTGTAATGTATCTTGGAGAGGATGCCAACTGATTTGGATACTTTTTTTTGTAATGTGTTGATTGTGGGTGTTGAATTTCAAGTTGCTCTCTAGGAACAGACCTTGGAATTTTCCTTCATTTTGTTTAGCAATGGGAGAATTGTTACTCATAACATTTAGTTGGACATTTGTAGATCTGTTCCCAATCTTCATATAGAAGGTCTTGTCACTGTTAAGCATGAGTTTTTTGTTAGTCATCAATGTTGATATCTTTTAGAGTTCATTAACTGTGGTCCCAATAATAACAGGTTCAGCCCGGTGGTCTGGTGGCTAGAGCTCTCGCTTCACACACGGAGGGCCCGGGTTCGATTCCCGGTGGGTGGAAACATTTTGACGTGTTTCCTTACACCTGTTGTCATGTTCACCTAGCAGCAAATAGGTACCTGGGAGTTAGTCGACTGGTGTGGGTTGCATCCTGGGGGACAAGATTGAGGACCCCAATGGAAATAAGACAGACAGTCCTCGATGACGCACTGACTTTCTTGGGTTATCCTGGGTGGCTAACCCTCCGGGGTTAAAAATCCGAAGAAATCTTATCTTATCTTAATGCTGAGCTACAGGGCTTCTGAAAGGAAAGTTTCACAGAAGGTACTGCTGTGTTACAGATGGGTAGCCACTGATGCAGACAAGTACAGACCATGGACCAACAGGCCTACTGCAGTGTTCCTCCTTATGTTCTTATGAATCACCCTAGCCATGTAAAGGTACTCACAGTTGTATTCAGCAGCCTTTGTTTATGAGAGTACAGGTTTAGTTCTTCCTGAAATAAATACAATGCAACTTACTATGGAGAGCGCCGCAAACACTTTCTCTTACAGTGTAGATCTTTTCACTTGTCAACCACCATTTATATGGGTGTTAGGTATCATAGAATGTTGCAGCAAGGAGGTTGTGTAGAATGAATATCATTCAGAGAAAAAGGTGTGAAATTGGTAGAAGACAGTGTGATGTTATTCAAGGTATAATTCAAAAGACAGGAGGAGCTGTTGAGGTGTTTCATTCATTTAGAAAGGATGAAGCAGGATAGGTTGACCAAGAGAACATATAAATGTTGAGTGGGTGGAAAGAGATGTAATGGGGCATTCCATGAAAAGTTAGTAGCAGGTGTAAAGGTTAAGATGTAGAGGTATTAGCATCCAGCAGGCATGTGTGACCATGTTTGATTAGTGTTGAGACAAGTAGTATTTGAGTTTTGATTCCCTGGAGTGTGATCTAGGTAACAGCTACAAAGAGAATCAGAGAAATTGATTTCCCAACTTGACAGTATGTACATTACATACACACTCAAGGATAGATGCAGATGCTGCAGTTTGGTGAATTATTTTAAATGTAATGTCTGCAACTTTGGAAAAAGCTAATGCTGTTGAATATACAGTGGTACCTCGAGTTACGATATTTTTTCGTTCGAGAATGCTGTTCAAGTGCCATTACCAAACAAATTTATCCCCATAAGGAATAATGTAAAATAGACTAGTCCTTTTACACCCCCAAAAATATACTTACAAAAGCATTTAAAAAAATAAACTTACATAAAAGGGTGATTTTGGGGACCATCGTAACTCGAGGTACCACTGTATTTGTTTTGGGTCACTCAACCCTGGTGGAGAAACAGCTGCTGTTTGTTTAATAACCCTGACTTAACCCTTTCGGTATCGGTCCCGTTGTACTACAGCTTTGAAGCCAGGGTTGGTCCTGTTGTACTACACCATGAGCTCAGATCACTCAGATAAGCTGTGAGCAGTAAATTTGGGCTAATATTTGAGAAAATGGGTCTATTGCAGTAAGTATGCACCATATAAAAAAAATCCTGCAGCACACAATGCATAATGAGAAAAAAACTACGACTGTGTTTTTGGTGTAAAACAGCAACTTTGCGGTGTATTTTCGTTTGGTTTTTATGGTTGTATACTCGGTTTCTTGGTCTGATTTGATAGAATGGAAGATATATTACAGAAATAGAGATGATTTTGATTGGTTTCAGGAGTGAAAGTAGCTTGAAATTGAGCTCAAGGTAGCAGAAATGTTTGATTTTTACCAATATTCCGGAGTACACGAATGACGTCACTTGTCAAATACACATCCAACTGGCCAGTCTAATACACGTTTAGGAATGCACTGACATTATTTATACAATTATTATTACAATAATGCAGTAGTCTACATAACAGTATATCTTCTATTTTTTGTGTAAATAAAAATTCAAAATGGAAAGCAAGTGTAATATAAGAGGGGCCTGGAGACATGACTAACTAAATGTTTTTTAGTGCCAAGAATGTCTACATTGTTTATTCTGGACCCTATTTTTAAATGACAATTTTTTAATTTTGTGTGAAATTGGCCAAATTACTGATTTCTGATCACTTTATTGGGTAGTTGAAATAGGTAAATGGGCAGTTTCTTGTACTAATTGATAGAATGGAAGGAATACTAGTGAAATAGCTATGAGTGGTTGACTGGAACAATGGAATTGGCCAAAAATAGTGTGCAAATTGGGCGAAATCGCCAACATTGCTAACTTTGTGAGAGCGTAATTCCATAAGTTTCCCATCAAATTTTGTACTTTTGGTTTCATTACCTTCAGAAAAAGATTCCCTGTCATTTCATAAGATAAAATAATTTTTTTTTTTTTAAATTCTTCGACCCTGAGTGCAAGTTTGAGATCAGGGCCTCGGCTCTGAAAAGGTTAACAAACTAACAGAGGAGGGATGTCCATTTAATCCATGTGATAAGATTGCTTTTCCATGATTGTAACAATTACAGAGAATTCTAATTCATTTGTCTCTCAAATCTGAAATCAGTTTGCCCAGAGGACTATAACAATATTTTTTAATATAACAGTGTTTGTTCAGTTACTTTTTATTTTTGTTTGTTTGCTTATTTATTTACCTTTTATTTACTTCTGTTCATGTAAAATCCAGCCATTAATGTTATCAAGGTATGAATGTTGTCAACTATTATTTCCCTTACACTTTGTGTTATTATGGTACAGTATATCTATTTCTTCACTATGTATAGGATAAGCAAACACAGCATTTTCAATACGAATGTTAAAACTTGTTATGGTTTAATAGTGTTATGCTTGATTTTTCTTCCACTCTGCAATGTGACACATTTATACATGTAATACTGTACTTTATAACTTTTTCCAGTTAAATCTCTTCTCATTGACACAGAGGACCTCGTTTATTTTCAGTATCGTAAGCCTGTGAGTGCAAACAGTGAAGATGCTGGTGTGGTGCCACAGCGTAATGTGCCCATGAATGCTAGGGACTATGTGGAGAGCTTACACCAAAATAACAAAGCAACTCTGCTCTATGGCAAGAACAATGTTCATGTACAACCTGTAAGTTACCCGCAGTGTTACATTTCAGTAAAGATCCGACAAGGAAATAAGATAGCATATAAATCAGCAAGTGTTCGTGAGCGTGCTAGATAGGAGTGAATGGAGATGAATGGTTTTTGGGACCTGACGAGCAGTTGGAGTGTGAGCAAGGTAATATTTTGTGAAGGGATTCAGGGAAACCGGTTAGTCGGACTTGAGTCTTGGAAATGGAAAGTACGTACAATGTTTGCACTTTATAGGAGGGGTTTGGGATATTGACAGTTTAGAGGGACATCTAAACTGTCGTATCTGAGCGCCTCTGCAAAGACAGTGATTATGTACGAGTGATGGTGAAAGAGTTGAATGATGATGAAAGTTTTTTTCTTTCTTTTTAGGTTTTTCTTTCTTTTGGGTCACCCTGCCTCGGTGGGAAACTGCTGACGTGTTAAAAAAAATCAGATTAATAAATTGTTTGTAATCAAGATGCTTAAGAGCGCCTATCATCCAATCTAGAAAACTCTATTTTTTTTTTTCGTTAACCAGTTAAAGTGAATAGAGACAAAGTGCAAACAATTGTAAGTTTCACTTGCACATTTTAAAAATCATTACACTGGAAAAATGCTGCATTAACCTTGTTTTTTAGTGTGTTTATTGATATTTCTCAACCAAATACTGTAGGTGAATAATTAAATCGGAGCCATTAGGTTTATCATTTCTGTTGTTCAGCAGCACCAGATAAAAATAATTTGTAAGTACTGAATCATATACACAGTGTGTTTGCTGTACAAAACAAGCTTTCTCATGTATATGTGTATGAGGCACTGTCAGTAGTAGCAGTGTGGTTGCAAATTTTGGTGACTTATAAATTGCTATATCTCCAATAATATTTAATTTGCAATGTTGCTTAATCATATTAATAATTTTACATATATTATTCTGATGATGTGAATGCACAGTAGGCATAATATAATAAAGGATAAACTGTAAATAATATTAGGGGTATTTACACTTGTATGTCCAGCTAGTGTATTGTGGTGGGGTTGTATGTTAGTGTAGTGGAGCTCAGTGCATAGTGCAAAAAATTATTCAAAAGATCATCCACATCTTGGAGGCTTGCAGGAACATCCCCATCCCCAGATTCCTCCACATCTGGAAGCCTGTAGCGGCATCCCCAGAATCCTCCAAGACCCTGGAGGTCAGCAAGATCATCCTCAGGGTCCACAATATCTTGAGAATTCTGGAGGTCTGCAAAATCATCCCTAGGATTCATAACATCTTGGAGATCCTGGAGGGTTGCAAGATCATCCTCGGGATGTATAATATCTTGTGAATCCTGGAGGTCTGCAAGATCATCCCTAGGATTCATAACATCTTGGGGATCCTGGAGGTCTGCAAAATCATCCCTAGGATTCATAACATCTTGGATGTCCTGGCGGTCTGAAAGATCATCCTCAGGATCCATAATATCTTGTGAATTCTAGAGGTCTTCAAGATTATTCCTAGGATTTATAACATCTTGGAGAGCCTGGAGGTCTACAAGATCTTCCCTAGGATTCATAACATCTTGGAGATCCTGGAGGGCTGCATAATCATCCCTTGGATTCATAACATCTTGGGGATCCTGGAGGGCTGCAGAATCATCCCTAGGATTGATAACATCTTGGGAATTCTGGAGGGCTGCAAGATCATCCCTAGGATTCATAATAACTTGGGAATTTTAGAGGCCTACAGGATCATCATCATCTATCCTCCTCCTCTTCTTTACTGTATGATTAAGAAAATTCTAAGAATATCTACACTGAGAAATACACTATAATAATAATAATAATAATAATAATAATAATAATAATAATAATAGTTTATTTAGACATGGTACAATGATACATAGGTAGACATGATACATAGGTATAAATGAGATGTACATGCCAAAAGCCCCTAATATGCTGTGCATTGCGGGCATTCTTAGGACTATTTAATAGTAGACTACATGGTAAAAAATTATAGTAGGTAGTAGGTTGGTAGTCAGCAACCACCCAGGGAGGTACTACCGTCCTGCCAAGTGAGTGTAAAACGAAAGCCTGTATTTGTTTTACATGATCGTAGGACTGCTGGTGTCTTTTTTCTGTCTCATAAACATGCAAGATTTCAGGTACGTCTTGCTACTTCTACTTACACTTAGGACACGCTACGCAAACATGTACACGTTTATGTATACACACTCATCTGAGTTTTCTTTGATTTTATCTTAATAGTTCTTGTTCTTATTGCTTTTCCTTTCATATCCATGGGGAAGTGGAATAAGAATCTTTCCTCCGTAAGCCATGCGTGTTGTAAAAGTCAACTAAAATGCCGGGAACAATGGGCTAGTAACCCTTTTTCCTGTATAGCTTACTAAAAAGAAAAAGAAGAAAACCGTCAAAGTGGGATGTTTGAATGTGCGTGGATGTTGTGCGAATGATAAGAAAGAGATGATTGTAGATGTTATGAATGAAAAGAAGCTGGATGTCCTGGCTTTAAGTGAGACAAAGCTGAAGGGGTAGGAGAGTTTCAGTGGGGAGAAATAAATGGGATTAGGTCAGGGGTTTCAAATAGAGTTAGAGCTAAAGAAGGAGTGGCAATAATGTTGAATAATCAGTTATGGCAGGTAAAGAGGGAATATAAATGTATAAATTCAAGGATTATGTGGAGTAAAATAAAGGTTGGATGTGAAAAGTTGGTTATAGTAAGTGTTTATGCACCTGGAAGAGAAGTGTAGAGGAGAGAGAGAATTTTGGGAAATGTTGAGTGAGTGTGTGGGAGTTTTGAACCAAGTGAGAGAGTAATTGTGGTTGGGGATCTTAATGCTAAAGTGGGTAAAAATGTTGTGGAGGAGTAGTAGGTAAATTTGGGGTGCCAGGGTAAATGTAAATGGGGAACTATTAATTGAGCTATGTGTAGAAAGAGGTTTGGTAATAAGTAATACATATTTTATGAAAAATAGGATAAATAAATATACAAGGTATGATATAGCACGTAAGGAAAGTAGTTTGTTGGATTATGTATTGGTGGATAAAAGGTTGATGGGTAGGCTTCAGGATGTACATGTTTATAGAGGGGCAACGGATATATCGGATCATTATTTGGTTGTAGCTACAGTTAGAGTAAAAGGTAGATGGGACAAAAAGAAAATGGCAACAGCAAGTAAGAGAGAGGTAAAAGTGTATAAACTAAGGGAGGAGGAAGTTAGGGTGAGATATAAGCAACTATTGGCAGAAAGGTGGGCTAGTGCAAGTATGAGTAGTGGGGGGGTTGAAGAGAGTTGGGATAGTTTTAAAAATGCAGTATTAGAATGTGGGGCAGAAGTTTGTGGCTATAGGAGGGTGGGTGCAGGAGGAAAGAGGAGTGAGTGGTGGAATGAAGAAGTAAAGGTTGTGATAAAAGAGAAAAAGGTAGCTTATGAGAGGTTTTTACAAAACAGAAGTGTAAATAGAAGAGCAGAGTATATGGAGAGTAAAAGAAAGGTGGAGAGAGTGCAAAAGAAGAGCGGATGAAAGAATGGGAGAGGCTCTGTCAAGAAATTTTGCTGAAAACAAGAAAAAAATTTGGAGTTAGATAAACAAGGTAAGAAAGCCTAGGGAACGAATGGATTTGTCAGTTAAAAACAGAGTAGGGGAGATAGTAGATGGGAGCTTGAGGTATTGGGTAGATGGCGGGAATATTTTGAGGAACTTTTAAATGTCGATGAAAAAAGGGAGGCGGTAATTTCATGTACTGGCCAGGGAGGTACAACATCGTTTAGGAGTGAAGAAGAGCAGGATGTGAGTGTGGGGAGTGCGTGAGGCATTACATAGAATGAAAGGGGTAAAGCAGCTGGAACTGACGGGATCATGACAGAAATGTTAAAAGCAGGGGGATATAGTGCTGGAGTGGTTGGTATTTTTGTTTAATAAATGTATGAAAGAGGGGAAGGTACCTAGGAATTGGCAGAGAGCATGTATAGTTCCTTTATATAAAGGGAAGGGGGATAAAAGAGAGTGTAAAAATTATAGGGGAACAAGTTTACTGAGTATACCAGGTAAAGTGTATGGTAGGGTTATTATTGAAAGAATTAGAGGTAAGACAGAGAGTAGGATTGCAGATGAGCAAGGAGGCTTTAGAGTGGGTATGGGATGTGTAGATCAAGTGTTTACAGTGAAGCATATATGTGAACAGTATTTAGATAAAGGTAGAGAAGTTTTCATTGCATTTATGGATTTAGAAAAGGCATATGATAGAGTGGATAGGGGAGCAATGTGGCAAATGTTGCAAGTGTATGGAGTAGGTAGTAAGTTACTGAAGGCTGTAAAGAGTTTTTATGAGGATAGTGAGGCTCAGGTTAGGGTGTGTAGGAGAGAGGGAGATTACTTCCCTGTAAAAGTAGGTCTTAGACAGGGATGTGTAATGTCACCATGGTTGATTAATATATTTATAGATGGGGTTGTAAAAGAAGTAAATGCTAGGGTGTTGGGGAGAGGGGTGGGATTAAATTATGGGAATTAAATGCAAAATGGGAGTTTGCACAGTTACTTTTTGCTGATGATACTGTGCTTATGGGAGATTCTAAAGAAAAGTTGCAAAGGTTAGTGGACGAGTTTGGGAGAGTGTGTAAAGGTAGAAAGTTGAAAATGAACATAGATAAGAGTAAGGTGATGAGGGTATCAAACGATTTAAATAAAGAAAAATTGGATATCACATTGGAGAGAGGGATTATGGAAGAAGTAAATGTTTTCAGATATTTGGGAGTTGACGTGTCAGCGGATGGGTTTATGAAGGATGAGGTTAACCATAGAATTGATGAAGAAAAAAAGGTGAGTGGTGCGTTGAGGTATCTGTGGAGACAAAAAATGTTATCCATTGAGGCAAAGAAGGGAATGTACGAAAGTATAGTGGTACCAACACTCTTATATGAGTGTGAAGCATGGGTTGCAAATGCTGCAGCGAGGAGGAGGCTGGAGGCAGTGGAGATGTCCTGTCTAAGGGCAATGTGTGGTGTAAATATTATGCAGAAAATTTGGAATGTGGAAATTAGGAGAAGGTGTGGAGTTACTAAAAGTATTTGTCAGAGGGCTGAAGAGGGGTTGTTGAGGTGGTTTGGTCATTTAGAGAGAATGGATCGAAGTAGAATGACTTGGAGAGCGTATAAATCTGTAGGTGAAGGCGGGGTAGGGGTCGTCCTAGAAAAGGTTGGAGGGAGGGGGTAAAGGAGGTTTTGTCGGTGAGGGGCTTGGACTTCCAGCAAGCATGTGTGAGTGTGTTAGATAGGAGTGAATGGAGACGAATGGTTTTTGGGACATGACGATCTTTTGGAGTTTGAGCAGGGTAACATTTTGTGAAGGGATTCAGGGAAACCATTTACAAATTGATTTAGTTGGACTTTAGTCCTGGAAATGGGAAGTACAATGCCTGCACTTTAAAGGAGGGGTCTGGGATAGTGACAGCTGGGAGGGACTATTCTCAGCTGTCATATCTGAGCGCCTCTGCAAAGACAGTGATTATGTATGAGTGTGGTGAAAGTGTTGAATGATGATAAAAGTATTTTCTTTTTGGGGATTTTCTTTCTTTTTAGGTCACCCTGCCTCGGTGGGAGACGGCCGACTTGTTGAAAAAAAATAAAATAAAATAAGTATAATTGTGTATCTAAGTTATAAAGTTTGAATATAAGTTGAACATAATAATTTATTAATTGTAGCAATGCAACTAATTATAATATAATAATAATAATTGAGTGAGATAACAATTTAAAACAATTAATTGCATTGCAGTTACAGTTTACGTGGTCATTATAATGTAAATTTTATAGAAACAGTTAGCTTAGTATGTATTATTCATAACAGGTTTTTACATTTAAGTGATTAATCAGGTTTTTACATTTAAGTGATTATTCTACTTTGTTGGGAATGTTTGATATTGAGCGTATAGGTTTGGGTGAGAAGGTGGTTTTTTAGCATCGTTTTGAATTGGGGTACAGGCAGGGTTTCTTTGGCAATGACAGGTAATGAATTCCAAATTTTTGTGCCTTTTATATGCATTGAGTTTTTACATAGTGTTAGATGGACACGGGGAACATCGAGGAGTGATCTGTGTCTAGTGTTATGGTCATGTGTCCTGTTAAAATTGGTAAGGAGAAGTTTGAGTGGTGGGTTAATATTTGCATAGAGTGTTCTATGTATGTAATAGGCACAGTAAAAAGTATGAATGTCTTGTATGGTAAGTTTAGGTTTTTGAATATTGGTGGAGTATGTTGTCTCCATGGGGAGTATGTTGTCTCCATGGGGAAGTGGAACAGAATTCTTCCTCCGTAAGCCATGCGTGTCGTAAGAGGCGACTAAAATGCTGGGAGCAAGGGGCTAGTAACCCCTTCTCCTGTATATATTACTAAATGTAAAATGGGAAACTTTCGTTTTTCATTTTGGGCCACCCTGCTTCGGTGGGAAACGGCTGACGTGTTGAAAGAAAGAAGAAATAATAAATATTTAAAATGTCCAGATAATAAGAGTATAGCTAGTTATATAATATTATGTGCACCAAGCTACAATTTGATCAAGGAAGAACACTAACTATGGTATTAGCAATTGTTCCATAATATCTAACAGCAGATGACTAGTAGGGCAGTGCCATCTACCTATCAGGGGAGTCACTGTTCCCAATAACACATCCTGGACATGAAAGCAATGGAAAGTAGCCATTTAAAATTGCAGAAAACCTTTTATAAAGAGAATAAATCTTTCTATGGAGTGAAAGACAGATTCTAATATATGTAACAAGTATATGTGAAAAAACAACTAGGATATATATAGTGGTCCCCCGCCTAACGAGCACCCCGGAAATCGTACAATTATGTAAGTATAATATTGTAAGTGCTTGTAGAAGTGTATTTTTGGGGGTCTGAAATAGGGTAACCTACGTGACATTATTTCTTAAGGAAGTAAATTCGTTCCGTAATGGCACTTGAGGAGGCTTCTGGAATGAATTTTGCTCGTTAGGCGGGGGACCACTGTATAGTTATAATAAAATACAGTGGTACCCTAAGTTTCGTACAGCTCCCAAATCAAACAGTTATGTAAGTGTATTATTGTAAGTGGTTTTGTAAGTGTATTTTTGGGGGGTCTGAAACGGACTAATCTAATTTACATTATTCCTTATGGGAACAAATTCGTTCGGTATCGGCCTTCTGGAACGAATTAAGCTCGTAACCCGAGGTACCACTGTACTATATTTGCTTGAAGAAATAATGGTTATTACAATATATATGAGGGATTCTAAACTGTTAGATTTTATAATGTGGAAATTATGGCTAGTAAATGCAGTATTTTTTATTATGGATTAAATGTTAGTGTAAATGTTAAAATATACATATGTACTAATACATATATACATGCAGAAGGAGCAGGTGGAGGCCATGCCTGGATATATGTCCCTTCACCAAACAACTGAAGGGCTGGTCATTAAGTGGACACCCAATCACCTTATGAATGGATGTTGTCCTGATACCACAGAAGATAAAAGGTTAGTTAGATAATCTTTTTAGCACGTGCATTGTAATGTCCAATGAAAGACGTAACCATTTATCTGTAAATTTTATTTCACTTATTGCCACTGAATGGTAGTTTTATGTGCTTATTTCTTGTAAAACTATATCTTACTGAATTTTATAGATTTTTTTTTTTTTTAAGATTTTTGTGTTAGTTTTAAGTTTTATCATATTTCATTGTTAGGTTGCAATTTTTATTGGAATATATTTTGTAGTTATTCATATGCAGTAAGTGCTATCTCTAAATTTTGGTCATCTTTACCACTTGAGTGTTATGATCTACCCCAGCCACTAGATACCCCAAAATACACCAAAAGAACCCCAAAACAGCCCAGAAACTTAGATAAACTCCTTAATTAAGAAATATTAAAATGACAATTTTAATATGAATATAAAACAATGTTTCTACATAAAAAAATAAATCAGATTAGATGCAGCAGCTTTAGCAGCAACCAGTTAGTTTACTTTGTGGTAGACTTCAAATTACAATAAACAGGAAAGCAGCAGATAATCTTTATTGCTTTAAAATATACAGTGGTACCTCGAGTTACGATGGTCCCCAAAATCGCCCTTTTATGTAAGTTTATTTTTTTAAATGCTTTTGTAAGTATATTTTTGGGGGTGTAAAAGGACTAGTCTATTTTACATTATTCCTTATGGGGATAAATTCGTTTGGTAATGGCACTTGAACAGCATTCTCGAACGAAAAAATATCGTAACTCGATGTACCACTGTACATGTATATTACACTGAATGAGAAAATTGTTTGCTTGTGTATAGATTTGATTTAGTTTGGAGATTAAAACTTTTTTTATGTTCAAAGAAAAGCCTCTTATGTGAATCATTTTAGGCAGAATAAAACTAGTACTTGCGTACCACTAGTTCTTGCATGTAAATTTAGATTTTGTTTTATAACTACAGAAGCTGATTAGCAGATGATTTATTTTATTTTAATATACAGTAATTTATGCCATTTTTAATTTATAATGTATGCATCTAATGATAGCATTGGTCTCTTATAATACTGTAATAAGAAATAAGCATTTTCTTTTAAAAATACTCATATTTTTATCATAATGTTTAATTTCATAAATTTTATTTTTTAAATCGTCAGTATAATAATTCTAGGTAGTAGGTTGGTAGACAGCAACCACCCAGGGAGGTACTACCGTCCTGCCAAGTGAGTGTAAACCAAAAGCCTGTAATTGTTTTACATGATGGTAGAATTGCTGGTGTCTTTTTTCTGTCTCATAAACATGCAAGATTTCAGGTACATCTTGCTACTTCTACTTACACTTAGGTCACATTACACATTCATGTACAAGCATATATATACACACCCCTCTGGGTTTTCTTCTATTTTCTTACTAGTTCTTGTTCTTATTTCCTCTTATCTCCATGGGGAAGTGGAACAGAATTCTTCCTCCGTAAGCCATGCGTGTCGTAAGAGGCGACTAAAATGCTGGGAGCAAGGGGCTAGTAACCCCTTCTCCTGTATATATTACTAAATGTAAAATGGGAAACTTTTGTTTTTCATTTTGGGCCACCCCACTTCGGTGGGAAACGGCCGACGTGTTGAAAGAAGAAGAAGAAAGTATAATAATGGATTTTTTATGACATATTCCATAATGGAGGCACCCTGTTACTGGTGAGGGACTCTTGATCTAAGATATTGGGCCTATCCTCTATTTCTTGGATTGAATTTGATTGCTCCCTACTTCCCTAGGAGCTGTATGACCCCCTATGGGTTTAGTGCTTCCCATTAATATAATAACAATAATAATAATTATTTTTTTTATGGTATAACTCTTTTGTATACTGCATATTTGAAATCATTCCTTTTGCTGTAAGTTTTATCTTTTCAATTTTCATAACTGAGTTAGGTATCCTATTCCTGTGTTTGCCTTATAATTTTATAGTTACTGGTGTTCTCAAATTAGAACTCTTCATGAATATTATAACTAGTTGTGTTTTGGTTGCTAAGCGATATGAGGAAAGTATCCCCAGTATGATACAACCCCAGCCCCCTGTATGTCAGTGCATGCAAGAGGCCTAATAACTACCTCAAAACTCTTAAGAGGAAGAGAAGCTATAGCTCAGCTCCCTCAAGCTTCTTAGAGGTTCAGATGTTGTTGATCAACACCTTTGAGAGGCCCAAGAGCTATACTAGTTCAGTACACTCAAGAAGCCTAGTGCTTATAGCTTCACATCTCCAAAAGACCCATGAGCTATAGATCAACACTCCCAAGAAACATTGGAGCTATAGAGCAACACCATCTAGAGCAGGGTTCATGAACACCTTGGGGATGAATCAAGCTTCAGCAGTGGGTGCATGAACTGTCTCTAGGGTAACACAGTATTTTATACTATTCTTTGATTAATGAATATTTTATTAATTCAACTTAAAAAATTAAATGTTGATAAATTATGGAATATATTATGAATCAAGGCCAATAAGTAAACCAAATAAGCTTCTGGTCACTCAGAAGGTTGGACCTCGCTTCAGATTGCTCATGAATAAAATGCAAAACCAGATGTTTCATTGAACTATTTATTTTTTCCCCTAAGACTAAGTACAGTGGTCCCTCGGTTTTCGTGCATCTCCAAACTCGAACATTTATGTAAGTGTATTTTCGTAAGTGCTGTTGCAAGTGTATTTTTGGGGGTCTGAAATAGACTAACCTACGTGACATTATTTCTTAAGGAAGTAAATTCGTTCGGTAATGGCACTTGAGGAGCATTCTGGAACGAATTTTCGGCGAAAACCGAGGGACCACTGTACAGTGGTACCTTGGTATACAGCCTTAATCTATTCCAGGACCTTGGACTTATACCAAACAGGATGTATACCAAATGAATTTTCCCATAAGAAATAGTATAGGGAAAACAATTAATTCGTTCCCATGAAAAAAAATCCTATTGTTATTGGCATATACATTGATGGGGTTGTATAAAATAATTTAAACACTGCTTAATACTAAAATATGTAATTTAAACACTGCTTAATACTAAAATGCATACATAAATACAAAAGAATTAGATGAAATAAATGGTAATTTAACCTCGCTTTACTTTGCTGAAAAGAGTCGAATGCCTACTAGGATAGTGCTGAGAAGGGAGGAGGAGGAGGAAATGTTATTGTTTGGAAGGAGAGTACAATTCTCTTTTTTGTCTCTTTTTTTTTTTTTTTTTTCTATTTGGACCTAGTTGAAGCTCACCAGGTTTGACTTTTACTAAAAATCTGTCCAAAGAACTTTGTTTCTGCTTTCCCCTCAGGATTTTTCGGAAATGTGACATTGTCTGGTCATTCCAGACAATGCTGTTACGGCTTGTTTGGGCTTTGTTGGGGTGGTACTTCTCTGCAAAGTTTTTGACGTCCATCCATTTGGCAAAGATTTCCTTGAATAATGAAGTAGGGGCTTCCTCTATCTCCTCTTCTGAACCTGAAGAGAGTGCATCCATCTTAGTCTTGAGCTCCTTAGTGGTCAGCTCTTCCCTGTGCCCCTCCACTAATTCCTCGACATCGAGAGAGAGGTAAAGAAGTGTAGCCTGTGGTGTCTTGACTCATTTTGACCCATGCAAGTTTTAGCATGCCAGTCATATTCCAAACAAAGGTTGTATACCAAGCAAAAATTTTCGTGTCCAAACAGGATGTATACCAAGTTAGACTTATTACAAAGCGGACATATACCGAGGTACCACTGTATATAAGTAATCCACATGTTTTGTTAACTTCAGCCAAATGGAATTCTTTTTTTGTACACTTTTGATTACAGTTGACCCTTGAACAACACGGGTTTGAACTGCGTGGGTCCACTTGTATGGTTTTTTTTTTTTTTTCAATGAAAATACTGGAAAAAAATTTGGAGATTTGCGACAATTTCAAAAAATTTGCAGATGAACCACATAGCCTAGAAATTTATAAAAAAATAGAAAAAAGTTAGGTATGTCATGAATGCATAAAATATGTGTAGATACCTGTCTATTTTATCATTTACTACCATAAAATATGCACAAATCTATTATAAAAAGTTAAAATTTATCAAAACTTGTGAACACAAACACTTACAGATCATACATGGTGCCATTTGCAGTCAAGAGAAATGTAAACAAACAGATACAATATTAAATCATAACATGGGGAAGTGGAACAGAATTCTTCCTCCATAAGCTATGCGTGTCGTAAGAGGCGACTAAAATGCCGGGAGCAAGGGGCTAGTAACCCCTTCTCCTGTATATATTACTAATGTAAAAGGAGAAACTTTTGTTTTTCCTTTTGGGCCACCCTGCCTCGGTGGGATACGGCTGGTGTTTTGAAAGAAAGAAAGAAAGACAGAACTGCATAAAATTAACTGTAGTACACACTGTACTACTGTATTATGAATATGACTGTGATAATATGTGCCATAAATTTTTTATAATGATTCATTCATTAGTGTATAATCTAAGCTACAGTGGACCCCCGAGTTACGAGCACCTCGGAAATCGTACAAGTATGTAAGTGTAATATTGTAAGTGCTTTTGTAAGTGTATTTTTGGGGGTCTGAAATGGACTAACCTACTTGACATTATTCCTTAAGGGAGAAAATTCGTTTTGTAATGGCACTTGAGCAACCTTCTGGAATGAATTATGCTCGTAACTCGGGGGTCCACTGTACTGTGAAGCAATCATATTGATTACTCTAGGCTACCATAAAGCAGTCATATTACTGCTGCTTGGTTATCAGTGCATGGATTGTTATACTACCTGTAAATAAATATGAATTTCTTTTTCACATTATTTTTTTCATTTTTGATGTCTAGTGTTAGTAATACAAATAACATCTACAGTGTTTTGGATCATGTAAGACAATATTGATGTACATAGCTACTGACAGACATATGATTCGTCTTGTAAACAGATGACATAAACTTATGGTATTGATAAATACAGTACAGTAATGTAGATGCATTTTCTCTTCCTTATGATTTTCTTAATAACATTTTCTTTTCTCTAGCTTACTTTATTGTAAGAACACAGTATATAATACATTTTTTTAACATGGCCATTTCCCACCGAGGCAGGGTGACCCCATAAAAAGAAAGAAACACTTTCATCATCATTCAACACTTTTACCAGAGACTTCAACATTAACCTTGGCCTAACAGATGACCAGCCAGTAACTGATTTCATCAACAATATGAACAACACACTACTCATACCAGCTATAACAAAACCAACCAGGCTAACTGAGACTAAGTGCAACCATAATTGACCATATATGGACTAATATACTAACTCCCCTTAAATAAGGGGTAATCACAGACAGCACTACTGACCACTACCCCACCTTCCTCATTAGTAAACAACCACTGGAATACAACAAGGTCTCTTAGACTCCATGACAAGGCAGGTGGCAAAAGCTCTCGCTTCACACGGCGAGGGTCCGGGTTCGATTCCCGGCGAAGGGGTGGAAACATCGGATGTGCTTCCTTACGCCGGTTGTCTGTTCACACATCAGTAAAATGGGTACCTGGGTGTTAGTTGACTGGTGTGGGTTGCATTCTGGGACAAAACTGACTTAACCCTTTTGGGGTCGGTGCCGTACTAGTACGTTTTACGAGCAGGGGTTAGTGCCGTACTAGTACGCGTAAATTCTAGCAGCCTCAAATTAAGCGGGAAATGGCTGGTAGGCCTACATATGAAAGAATGGGTCTATGTGGTCAGTGTGCACAGTATAAAAAAAATCCTGCATCACACACTGCATAATGAGAAAAAAAAAATCCGACCGTTTTTTTCGTTTAAAACAGCAACTTTGCAGTCTATTTTCGTATGGTATTTATTAATGTATTCTCGTTTTCTTGGTCTCATTTGATAGAATAGAAGATATATTATAGAAATAGAGATGATTTTGATTGGTTTGACAATGACAAGTACCTTGAAATTGAGCTCAAAGTAGCGAAAATGTTCGATTTTTGACGATGTTCAAGAGTAAACAAATCACACCATGCATCCAATACACATCAACTGGCGAGTCTAATATTCATGCACAAGTGCTCTGATATTATTTATACCATTTTTACAATGATGCAGTTGTATACATAACAGTAAATCTTCTATTTTTTGTGAGAATAAAAATTCAAAATGAAAAGCAAAAGTAATGTAAGAGGGGCCTGGAGACGTGACTAATGAACAGAGATGTTATTTTAGTGCCAGGAATGTCTGCCTTGTTTATTCTGGACCCTATTTTGAAATTGGCATTGTTTGAAATTTGTGTGAAATTGGCCAAATGCCATTTTCTGACCACTATTTTGGGTAGTTGAAATTGGTAAATAGGCGATTTCTTGTACTCAGTCGATAGAAGAAATAGAGTTCTAGCAAAATAGCTATAATTTTAGTAGACTGAAACATTGGAATTTGCCAAAAATAGGGCTCAAAGTGGGCGAAATCATGAGTGAGAGGGGTTGGATTTGATTCATGAGTGAGAGGGGTTGGATTTGAGTGGGACTCACGCATGAGTGGGTAGAATTGTCAAAGCTTATTTCTTGGGTAGCATTGAAAATTGGGTTGAGCAAATATTCTGTTAGTGGGACGGATTGTGAAGGACCTGTCTAGTATGAGCCAACAGGCCTGCTGCAGTGTTCCTCCTTTCTTTTTTTTATTATATTTTTATTAACACATCGGCCGATTCCCACCAAGGCAGGGTGGCCCGAAAAAGAAAAACTTTCATCATCATTCACTCCATCACTGTCTTGCCAGAAGGGTGCTTTACACTACAGTTATAAAACTGCAACATTTACACCCCTCCTTCAGAGTGCCGGCACTGTACTTCCCATCTCCAGAACTCAAGTCCGGCCTGCCGGTTTCCCTGAATCCCTTCATAAATGTTACTTTGCTCACACTCCAACAGCACGTCAAGTATTAAAAACCATATGCCTCCATTCACTCCTATCAAATACGCTCACACATGCTTGCTGGAAATCCAAGCCCTCGCACACAAAACTTCCTTTACCCTCCTCCAACCTTTCCTAGGCCGACCCCTACCCCGCCTTCCCTCCACTACAGATTTATACATCTCGAAGTCACTCTGTCTCGTTCCATTCTCTCTACATGTCCAAACCACCTCAACAACCCCTCCTCAGCTCTCTGGACAATCGTTTTGGTAATCCCGCACCTCCTCCTAATTTCCAAACTCCGAATTCTCTGCATTATATTCACACCACACATTGACCTCAGACATGACATCTCCACTGCCTCCAGCCTTCTCCTCGTTGCAACATTCATCACCCATGCTTCACACCCATATAAGAGCGTTGGTATAACTATACTCTCATACATTCCCCTCTTTACTTCCATGGACAAGGTCTTTGTCTCCACAGACCCGAAGTGCTCCACTCACCCTTTTCCCTCATCAATTCTATGATTCACCTCATCCTTCATAGACCCATCCGCCGACATGTCCACTCCCAAATATCTGAATACATTCACCTCCTCCATACTCTCTCCCTCCAATCTGATATCCAATCTTTCCACCTATTCTTTTGTTATCCTCATCACCTTACTCTTTCCTATATTCACTTTCAATTTTCTTCTTTACACACCCTACCAAATTCATCCACCAACCTCTGCAGCTTCTCTTCAGAATCTCCCAAAGCACAGTGTCATCAGCAAAAAGCAACTGTGACAACTCCCACTTTGTATTTGCTCTTTATCTTTTAGCCCAACACCTCTTGCCAAGACCCTCGCATTCACTTCTCTTACAACCCCATCTATAAATATATTGAACAACCACGGTGACATCACACATCCTTGTCTAAGGCCCACTTTTACTGGGAAATAGTCCCCTTCCCTCCTACACACTCTAACCTGAGCCTCACTATCCTATAAAAACTCTTCACTGCTTTCAGTAACCTTTCTCCTATTCCATACACCTGCAACATCTGCCACATTGCCCCCTATCTACCCTATCATACGCCTTTTCCAAATCCATAAATGCCACAAAAACATCTTTACCCTTATCCAAATACTGTTCACCTATATGTTTCACTGTAAACACTTGGTCTACACACCCCCTACCTTTCCTAAAGCCCCTTGTTCATCTGCTATCCTGCTTTCTGTTTTACTTTAATTCTTTCAATAATAACTCTACCATACACTTTACCAGGTACACTCAACAGACTTATTCCCCTATAATTTTTGCATTTCTTTTGTCCCCTTTGCCTTTATACAAAGGAACAATACACGCCTCTGCCAATCCCTAGGTACCTTACCCTCTTCCATACATTTATTAAATAATAGCACCAACCACTCCAAAATTATATCCCCACCTGCTTTTAACATTTCTATCTTTATCCAATCAATCCCAGCTGCCTTACCCCTTTCATTCTACCCACTGCCTCACGAACTTCCCTACACCCACAACTGGCTCTTCCACACTCCTACAAGATGTTATTCCTCCTTGCCCTACACACGAAATCACAGCTTCCTGTCTTCATCAACATTTAACAAATCCTCAAAATATTCTCTCCATCTTCCCGATACTCTCTAACTCTCCATTTAATAACTCTCCTCTCCTATTTTTAACTGTCAAATCCATTTGTTCTCTAGGCTTCCTCAACTTATTAATCTCATTCCAAAACTTTTTCTTATTTTCAACAAAATTTGCTGATAACATCTCACCCACTCTCTCATCTGCTCTCTTTTTACATTGCTTCACCACTCTTTTAACCTCTTTTTCTCTCCATATACTCTTCCCTCCTTGCATCACTTCTACTTTGTAAAAACCTCTCATATGCTAACTTTTTCTCCCTTACTACTCTCTTTACATCATCATTCCACCAATCGCTCCTCTTCCCTCCCGCACCCACTCGCCTGTAACCACAAACTTCTGCTGAACACTCTAACACTATTTTTAAATCTACCCCATACATTTTCGACCCCATTGCCTACACTCTCACTAGCCCATCTATCCTCCAATAGTTGTTTATATCTTACCCTAACTGCCTCCTCTTTTAGTTTATAAACCTTCACCTCTCTTTTTACTTACTGATTCTATTTTCCTTGTATCCCATCTACCTTTACTCCCACTGTAGCTATAACTAAAAAGTGATCTGATATATCTGTAGCCCCTCTATAAACATGTACATCCTGAAGTCTACTCAACAGTCTTTTATCTACCAATACATAGTCCAACAAACTACTGTCATTACGCCCTACATCATATCTTGTATACTTATTTATCCTCTTTTTCTTAAAATATGTATTACCTATAACTAAACCCCTTTCTATACAAAGTTCAATCAAAGGGCTCCCATTATCATTTACACCTGGCACCCCAAACTTACCTACTACACCCTCTGCATGTTTCTCCCACTTTAGCATTTAGGTCCCCTACCACAATTACTCTCTCATTTATGTTCTTAAATCGCGATGCGTAAATAGTCATCGATACCAAAATTCGTGAAAACATAATTCCGTTAGTTTTCGATCAAATTTCATAATTTTGGTGGTGCTATGATAGGAAAAAGATTCTCTATCATTTCACAAGAAAAATTATTTTGTTTTTTCCAAAAATTTTCACCCTGAGAACATGTTTCCGAGAAAGCCTGTCGACCCCCAAAGGGTTAATTTGCCTGAAATGGTCTGCATAACAAGAGGCTTTCATATAGTAGTATGTCATTGATGTCAGCTAGGCCTGTATACCATGTGCATGCACTTGTAGTAAATAAAGATATTTCTTCTTTCAACGCACCGGCCGTATCCCACCGAGGCAGGGTGGCCCTAAAGGAAAAAGGAAAATTTCTCCTTTTACATTTAGTAATACGTTACAGTGGACCCCGCTAATGAA
>WNWK01016648.1:0-44356 GCA_009830355.1 Cherax destructor
GGCCCGCCGCTGGAGGTTTTGGTCATCTGACCGAGGCCTTCCGATGGCTTACCGGTCCACCTCTTTAAAAATTATGGTTATACTTATAACCATTTCACATAGTTAATTATATTAGTGTGTCCTCAGCTCCTGCTATCAGTGTATGACAGTGTCTTTCAGCCCATGTCTATTCATCCTGTACGTGGCTGAAGTGTTGGATATATTGTCAAGCTCAGTTATACATATTAAATATGTACTCTTATGCTTTTTGTTAAAATATGTTAATGTGGTACCCATGGTTGTCATACACGGGTGTACAATGTTGACACGGGGAGTACATTATGAGGGGGCAGACCCTTGTGTATGGGGTTATTTACATATTTGTATACTCGCTTATTGATGTATTTGGGTATTTACGTATATGAGTATGTGCCAGCATATAAACTGTGGTGATCTGTACATATCTACGTGAATTTGCAGCTTAACTTTGCTCAGCTTACCTGGGATCAATTTATATTTAATAGGTATTACAGCTTAGTAATACATTATGTCCCGTAGCTCACTCGCTAGCGCACTCAGCTCACACACTGAGGTCCAGGGTTCGAATCTCCTCCGGTACGGCTGGAAAAACATTAGGTACGTATTTTCATAAGACACCTGCTGTCCCTGTCTATGTTCACCCATCTGTAAAATGGGTACCTGGGTGTTAGTGGACTGGTGTGGGTCGCATCCTGGGACAAAACTGACCTAATTTGCGGGAAATGCTCAGCATAACAAGGGGCTTTCTATATAGTAGTATGTCATTGATGTCAGCTATGGTCTGTATACCTTGTACATGTACTTGTAGTAAATAAAGATATTTATTATTATATGTCCTTCCCGCTATCAGTGTATGATACATTGTGTCCTTACCCTCTCCCCGCTATCAGTGTATGATAGTGAGTAGTTCCCCTGTGCTATCAGTAGTTGTTACAGTGTTCGCTACTTTCATTGTTGTGTATATGATAGAATGCGTTCCTTTCTCTTTGCTCCATGTATATAGTGTGTTTTCTCCTTGCTATCAGTTGATGGTACTTTCCTTCTGTACCTTCACTGTATGATTCAGTTGTCTTTACGTCCTTGTTCTCAGTACAGTGTGTCCAGATCTTTTTGAAGGAAGAAATTCTTGACATCCTTGAATATTCTGTCTCTCTACCTTCTGTCAGTTCGTCGAGTGACTAGTTCCGGACACTCAAACAGTGCACTCTGTCGTCCCCTGAGTGTTCTGATCTCAGTATCCTGTCTTCTCTGGTTCTTCTGTCATATACAGTTAGAATAATTTTCATTAGTCTTTTCTGAAGACTCATTTCTTAAGACAGGTGCTACACTCGTGCGACTCACTGCACTTAAGACAGGTGCTACACTTGTGTAACTCACTGCACTTAAGACAGGTGCTACACTCGTGCAACTCACTGCACTTAAGACAGGTGCTACACTCGTGTAACTCACTGCACTTAAGACAGGTGCTACACTTGTGCAACTCACTGCACTTAAGACAGGTGCTACACTCGTGCGACTCACTGCACTTAAGACAGGTGCTACACTCGTGTAACTCACTGCACTTAAGACAGGTGCTACACTCGTGTAACTCACTGTACTTAAGACAGGTGCTACACTTGTGCAACTCACTGCACTTAAGACAGGTGCTACACTTGTGCAACTCACTGCACTTAAGACAGGTGCTACACTTGTGCAACTCACTGCACTTAAGACAGGTGCTACACTCGTGTAACTCACTGCACTTAAGACAGGTGCTACACTTGTGCAACTCACTGCACTTAAGACAGGTGCTACACTCGTGTAACTCACTGCACTTAAGACAGGTGCTACACTTGTGCAACTCACTGCACTTAAGACAGGTGCTACACTCGTGTAACTCACTGTACTTAAGACAGGTGCTACACTCGTGCGACTCACTGCACTTAAGACAGGTGCTACACTCGTGCAACTCACTGCACGCCAGAATGGGGCGGCAGTTTCTGGACTGTATTTCATGGCTGAAACAGGGACCACTAACCATACCCAGTCGTGAAATCCACGTACACAGCCTCTATTCTACACATAATCTTTATTTTATTACAGTGTAGTGACTGTAGTCCTCGAAGCACGTCGTTTCCTTTGAAGTCCCGGAGCACGTCGGGGCAGGTTGCCACAACGGGACCTCCTCCCCAGCGGAAATTAATCCATACCCCACCACCACAAATACCCCAGATAAAACTGCCCACATGTGATGGGCAGGAATTTGAGGAGTTTCCAGTCATTAGTTGATAACTGAATGGACACTGACAACCTGACCAAGCTCAATTACGGAAAAATAAACACATAAGCAGTATAATGTGATCCTTTATTGACAACGTTTCGCCCACGCAGTGGATTTTATCGAGTCACAAACAGATCTACCTGGATAAAAGAAACAAGGTTATTTATATGATTTAGTCAGGTGGAGAATGCTGACAGTCTTCAAAGTAGTGTGATAGTTTAAAACCTCGGGTAACTTAAAGAACCTGCAGTGTTCCATTCTTGAGTTCTATGTGGGATAGCGATGAAGAAGTTTCTTGGCAATAGGTTCAGCTATGTTGTAGAAGCCGTTGTTCTGGTTGAAGTTGTTGGATATACAGATGAGTGATGATTCCAGGATTCTTTGGTATTGAGTGTTGTCTTCTCTGGCGATGAGTCTTGCGTTTCTGTAGTTGATTAAATGTTTGTGTGAATTTCGGTGTTGAACACAGGCATTTCTTGGGTCGTCAGATCTGCCTGCGTACTGGTGTTCTGAAATGCGTGTTTGGAGGTCTCTGGATGTTTCGCCGATGTATAATTTGCTGCAGTCATTACAAGGAATTGTGTATACCCCTGCAGTGGATTGAAGCTTGTCCTGTCTGTTACTGGTAATGTCCTTGATGGTGGTGGATGTGGAGGTAGATACTTGGAATGAGGTATTGGAAAAAATGTTGGAAACGTGTTTGGAAATGGAGTTGGTGGGAAGGACTATGTATCTCTTCTCAGCAGTGTCTTCTCTGGGTGTGTTGAAGATGTTTAATGCCCGTCGTCTGCAGTCTCTAATGAAGTGACGAGGATAGTGAAGTTTGGAAAAAACTTGTTCAATGAGGGAGCATTCTTCTTCAAGGAACTCACTGCTGCAGATTCTGAGTGCGCGCAGGAAAAAGCCAATAATTACACCACGTTTAGTTTTGGTGTCGTGGTGAGAGTAGAAGTGGAGAAGATCTTGTTGATTGGTAGGTTTTCGATAGACTTTAAAACGAAGTTCATGGTCAGCTTTGCAGAGAAGAACATCAAGGAAAGGAAGAGTGTTGTCGACTTCTTCTTCTAGTGTAAACTGGATTGATGGCTCAACCTGGTTGAGTTCGTGTTGGAGAGCTTGAACGTTGAAGCGTCTGGGAGTTATGATGAGAATGTCGTCAACATAACGGAGCCAGGTGACAAAAGAGGGAATAATAGTGGAAAAACGCTCGGCTTCCAAATGTTCCATATATAGGTTCGCAAGGACGGCACTAAGTGGCGATCCCATGGGTAGTCCGAAAGTTTGCTGAAAGAGTTGATTTTCGAAAGAGAAACATGTAAAGCCCACACATAGTTCAACAAGATCAATGAAATCGCTGGCTGGAAGAGGAAGATCAAGTGAGTCGTCAATTTTCCTGCGCAAGAGATCGATAGCTTGTGTAGTAGGTACTTTGGTAAATAGGGATGTTACATCAAGGCTGGAGAGTTTCTTGTTCCTGATGTTGATGTTGCGAATGCGATTGAGAAGGTCACCAGAGTGTTTGAGATGTGCTGGACTAATAGTGACCAAAAGTTTGGAGAGGTGTTTAGCGAGAATTCCTGAGAGTTTGTGGGGAGCACTGCCAATTCCCGAGGATATGGGCCTCAATGGGATACCTGGTTTGTGCGTCTTTGGCAGACCGTACATTCTGGCAGGTCTGGGGTTGCTGGGAATGGTGTGTAGAAGTTTCTTCCCTTGTTCTGAGTCCCTCAGAATGCGGCGAGTCTTGTGAAGAAATGTTTTGGTGAGGTTGTCCACTTGGTTTGTTGTGAGAGGTTTGTAGGTATCTGGGTCATTAAGTAGATTAAGCATTTTGTTCCTGTAATCGTCAGTGTTCAAGATTACGACACCACCTCCTTTATCAGCTGTGGTAACCCTGATGGTCTTCTGCTAAAGCTTTAAGAGCAATGATGTAACGTCGAGGTATGACTGGGGTACTGTGTGTTGAGATGGCCGCTGAGATGATGCCTTGAAGATAGACTTTTTGAAAATCGGAGTCATTGTGTCTGTAGTTTTTAGCGATGAAATTGAGGTCTTGTTTTGGTTTCGTAATTCATGTTGCAAATTTGAGGCCTAAGCTGAGGGCTTCAGTTTCTGTGGTTGACAGTGGACGAGATGAGAGATTCTGAATAATTTCAGGTCTTCCTAATCTTTTCCACTGACTATTATCGCAGAGAGTTTGGAGTTTTCTAGTAAGTCTGATTTTCTGTTGAAAATCAGATCTGTTTGCGACTCGATAAAGCCCACTGCGTGGGCGAAACGTTGTCAATAAAGGATCACATTATACTGCTTATGTGTTTATTTTTCCATTGTGTCGGTATTTTATACCATTTATTTCCAGCTCAATTACTTGAGAACTCAACTCCGAGGTGAAACATATGACCTCATAAAGGGACATTATACCACAGGTGTTAATTACAAGCACACTATTCAGGTCTTAGAGACTTCTTATTATGATAAGGATAGGATCAAAGCCAAACACGTCCACAGGCTAGTTGATCACACTGCTTACCAGAGTTGTAAGTGTTCAAAATAGCTCTGGAAAATTGTCATAGATCTCTGGTCACTTAAGAAAATGTGACAGGAAGTGACTTGGTTTTTAGTCCCATCATACAAAGGTGACTGTACTGAAATTAGTGAGGGTATACTACAACAAATACATTGTAGCTTGTATGCAAACCAATGCTAACTATGTTAAGAACCCACCTGACAGGTCATTGCCCAAAGCCTCATTACCTAAGATACCACATGTCAGCAAGTACCATACTAACAACTGTATAACGCTAAATGCAAAGTCATGAAGATCGGGGAAGGGCAAAGAAGACCGCAGACAGAGTATAGGCTAGGTGACCAAAGACTGCAAACCTCACTCAAGGAGAAAGATCCTGGGGTGAGTATAACACCCAGCACGTCTCCGGAAGCACACATCAACCAGATAACTGCTGCAGCATATGGGCGCCTGGCAAACCTGAGAATAGCGTTCCGATACCTCAGTAAGGAATCGTTCATGACACTGTACACCGTGTACGTCAGGCCCATACTAGAATATGCAGCCCCAGTTTGGAACCCATACCTGGTCAATCACGTCAAGAAATTAGAGAAAGTGCAAAGGTTTGTGACAAGGTTAGTTCCAGAGCTAAGGGGAATGTTCTACGAAGAAAGGTTAAGGGAAATCGGCCTGACAACACTGGAGGACAGGAGGATTAGGGGAGACATGATAACGACATACAAAATACTGCATGGAATAGACAAGGTGGATCGAGAGAGGATGTTCCAGAGAGGGGACATAGAAACAAAGGGTCACAATTGGAAGTTAAAGACTCAGATGAGTCAAAGGGATGTTAGGAAGTATTTCTTCAACCATAGAGTAGTCAGGAAGTGGAATAGTCTAGCAAGTGATGTAGTGGAGGCAGGAACCATACATAGCTTTAAGACGAGGTATGATAAAGCTCATGGAGCAGGGAGAGAAGGGACCCAGTAGCGACCCCTGCAACCACAATTAGGTGAGTACACACACAGATGTGTCCCTGTTTGCAGATGATGTGAAGTTAATGAGAAGAATTAAATCAGATGAGGATCAGGCAGGACTACAAGAGAGACCTGGACAGGCTGGACACGTGGTCCAGCAACTGGCTACTCGATTTAACCCAGCCAAATGCAAAGTCATGAAGATCGGGGAAGGGCAAAGAAGACCGCAGACAGAGTATAGGCTAGGTGGCCAAAGACTGCAAACCTCAGTCAATGAGAAAGATCTTGGGGTGAGTATAACACCGATCACATCTCCGGAAGCACACATCAACCAGATTACTGCTGCAGCATATGGGCGACTGGCAAACCTGAGAATAGCGTTCCGATACTTTAGTAAGGAATCGTTCAAGACACTGTACACCGTGTACGTCAGGCCCATACTGGAGTATGCAGCACCAATTTGGAACCCACACCTGGTCAAGCACGTCAAGAAATTAGAGAAAGTGCAAAGGTTTGCAACAAGGCTAGTTCCAGAGCTAAGGGAAATGTTCTACGAAGAAAGGTTAAGGGGAAATAGGCCTGACGACACTGGAGGACAGGAGGTTTAGGGAGACATGATAATGACATACAAAATTTTGCTAGGAATAGATAAGGTGGACAGAGAAAGGATGTTCCAGAGATGGGACACAGAAACAAGGGGTCACAATTGGAAGTTGAAGACTCAGATGAGTCAAAGGGATGTTAGGAAGTATTCTTCAGTCACAGAGTTGTCAGGAAGTGGAATAGTCTGGAAAGTGAGGTATTGGAGGCAGGAACCATACATAGTTTTAAGATGAGGTATGATAAAGCTCATGGAGCAGGGAGAGAAAGGACCTAGTAGCGATCAGTGAAGCGGCGGGGCCAGGAGCTGTCTCGACCCCTGCAACCACAAATAGGTGAGTACAAATAGGAGAGTACACACACATGCACACCCTTGAAACTGGGCAGCTACCTGAGGTATGGAAAAAGGCCAACGTAGTCCCCATTTTTAAGAAAGGAGACAGAAAAGAGGCACTAAACTATAGACCAGTGTCACTTACATGTATAGTGTGCAAAGTCATTGAGAAAATCATCAGGAAAAGAGTGGTGGAGCATCTGGAACGGCACAGGATAATCAACACCAGACAGCACGGATTCATGGAAGGCAAATCCTGTGTAACAAACCTCCTGGAGTTCTGCGACAAAGTAACAGAGGTAAGGCACGAGAGAGAAGAGTGGGTTGATTGCACTTTTCTGGACTGCAGGAAGGCCTTCGGCACAGTTCCTCATATGAGATTAGTAAAGAAGTTGGAAGAACAAGCATGTATAACAGGAAGGGCACTGGAATGGATCAGGGAATACCTGACAGGGAGGCAACAACGGGTCATGGTGCGTGATGAGGTATCACAGTGGGCGCCTGTGACGAGCGGGGTTCCGCAGGGGTCAGTCCAAAGACCAGTGCTATTCTTGGTATATGTGAATGTCATGATGGACGGGATAGACTCAGAAGTGTGTCTGTTCGCAGATGACGTGAAATTAATGAGGAGAATCAAATCGGATGAGGACCGGGCAGGACTTCAAAGAGACCTGGACAAGCTGGACACCTGGTCCAGCAACTGGCTTCTCGAATTTAACCCCACCAAATGCAAAGTCATGAAGATCGGGGAAGGGCAAAGAAGACCGCAGAGTATAGGCTAGGTGGCCAAAGACTGCAAACCTCACTCAAGGAGAAAGACCTTGGGGTGAGTATAACGCCAAGCACATCTCCGGAAACATACATCAGCCAGATAACCGCGGCATCATATGGGCGACTGGCAAACCTAAGATTAGCGTTCCGTTACCTTAACATGGAATCGTTCAAGACACTGTGCACCGTGTACGTCAGGCCCATACTAGAGTATGCAGCACCAGCCTGGAACCCACACCTGGTCAAGCACGTCAAGAAATTAGAGAAAGTGCAAAGGTTTGCGACAATGTTCATTCCAGAAACAAGAGGGCACAATTGGGAGTTGAAGACTCAGATGAGTCAAAGAGATGTTAGGAAGCATTTCTTCAGCCATAGAGTAGTCAGGAAGTGGAATAGTCTAGCAAACGATGTAGTGGAGTCAGGAACTATACATAGCTTTAAGACGAGGTATGATAAAGCTCATGGAGCAGGGAGAGAAGAGACCCAGTAGTGGACAGTGAAGAGGCGGGGCCAGGAGCTGAGTCTCGACCCCTGCAACCACAATTAGGAGATTACACACACATCACACACACACCTTCGCACACACATTCACACACACACATTCACACACACACACACATTCATACACATTCGCTCACACTTTCACACACACACAGGGAGGCAACAACGAGTCATGGTACGTGACGAGGTGTCAGAGTAGGCATCAGTGACGAGTGGGGTTCCACAAGGGTCAGTCCTGGGACAGGTACTGTTTTTGGTATATGTGAATGACATAACGGAAGGGATAGACTCAAAAGTGTCCCTGTTTGCAGATGATGTGAAGTTAATGAGAAGAATTAAATCAGTCGAGGATCAGGCAGGACTACAAGAGACCTGGACGGCTACAAGCCTGGTCAGTAACTAGCTCCTTGAATTTAACCCTGCCAAATGTAAAGTCATGAAGATCGGGGAAGGGCAAAGAGGACCGCAGACAGAGTATAGTCTAGGTGGCCAAAGACTGCAAACCTCACTCAAGGAAAAAGATCTTGGGGTGAGTATAATAACGAGCACATCTCCTGAGGCACACATTAATCAGATAACTGCTGCAGCATACGGGCGGCTGGCAAACCTAAGAATAGCGTTCCAATACCTCACTAAGGAATCGTTCAAGACTCTGTACACCATATTCGTCAGGCCCATACTGGAGTATGCAGCACCAATTTGGAACTCGCACCTGGTCAAGCACGTCAAGAAACTAGAAAAAGTGCAAAGGTTTGCAACAAGACTAGTCCCAGAGCTAAGGGGATTGTCCTACGAAGAAAGGTTAAAGGAAATCGGCCTGACGACACTAGAGGACAGGAGGGTTAGGGGAGACATGATAACGACATATTAAAATACTACGAGGAATAGATAAGGTAGACAGAGACAATATGTTCCAGAGAGGGGACACAGAAACATGGGGTCACAATTGGAAGTTGAAGACTCCTATGAGTCAAAGAGATGTTATGAAGTATTTCTTCAGTCATAGAGTTGTCAGGAAGTGGAGTAGCCTAAAGCGACGTAGTCTACCTGGAGTCTACCTGGAGAATTCCGGGTCAACGCCCGCGGCCCGGTCCGTGACCAGCTTCCTGTTGGACCAGAGCCTGATCAACCAGGCTGTTACTGCTGGCCGCACGCAGTCCAACGTACGAATCACAGCGCGGCTGGTCAGGTACCGACTTTAGGTGCCTGTCCAGTGCCTGTTTGAAGACAGCCAGGGGTTTGATGGCAATCCCCCTGATGTATGCTGGGAGGCAATTGAACAATCTTGGGCCCCTGACACTTATTGTGTTGTCCCTCACCTCCCCGTGGCACCCCTGCTCTTCATTGGGGGGATGTTACATCGCCTGCCGAGTCTTTTGCTTTCGTAGGGAGTGATTTTTGTGTGCAAGTTTGGTACTAAGCCCTCGAGAATTTCCATGTGTATATAATAATGTATCTCTCGCCTGCGTTCTAGAGTACAGGTTTAGGAGCTTCAAGCGTTCCCAGTAGTTGAGGTGGTTTATCGCACTTATGCGTGCGGTGAAGGTTCTCTGCACATTTTCAAGGTCAGCAATTTCACCCACCTTGAAAGGTGCCGTTAGTGTGCAGCAATATTCCAGCCTAGATAGAACAAGCGATCTGTAAAGTGTCAACATGGGCTGGCACCCCTGGTTTTGAAGGTTCTCATTATCCATCCTGTCTTTTTTCGAGCAGATGCAATTGCTACTTTGTTATGGTCCTTGAAGGTGAGATCCTCTGACATGATCACTCCCAGGTCTTTGACATTAGTTTTTCGCTCTATTGTGTGGTTGGAATTAGTTTTGTACTCCGATGAGATTTTAATTTCTTCACGTTTTCCGTATCTGAGTAATTGAAATTTCTCATCATTGAACTTCATATTGTTTTCTGCAGCCCATTTAAAGATTTGGTTTATGTCTGCGGAGTCTTGCAGTGTCTTCAACGGTGGACACTGTCATACAGATTCGGTGTCATCTGCAAAGGAAGACACAGCACTGTGGCTTATATCCCTGTCAATGTCTGATATGAGGATGAGGAATGGATGGGAGCTAGTACTGTGCCTTGTGGAACAGAGGCTTTTCACAGTAGCTGCCTCAGACTTTACTCTGTTGATACTACTCTTTGTGTTCTACGTGTTAGGAAATTATAGATCCATCTACCAACTTTTCCTGTTATTCCTTTATCACGCATTTTGTGTGCTATTACACCATGGTCACACTTGTCAAAGGCTTTTGCAAAATCTGTTTATATAACATCTGCATCGGCAGGGACCATACATAGTTTTAAGATGAGGTTTGATAAAGCTCATAGAGCAGGGAAAGAGAGGACCTAGTAGCAATCAGTGAAGAGGCGGGACCAGGAGCTATGACTCGACCCCTGCAACCTCAAATAGGTGAGTACAAATAGGTGAGCGCACACACACATTCCTCTATTGCCGTGCACCAAAGCTCTTCTACCTATGGCTGCTTCTCGCTCTTTTTTTCTTGATCACTTCCGGCCCTATGCTCATGCCATCATTGTTTATACAGGGGTTCTAAATCTTCTGACAGTGTAGGGTTCGCAGCAGGACCTATGGTCCAGACAAGCCCCGATTGCTATCCCCTGACACCCTCCCATCATCCCCTCCCCTCCCCAGTCTAGGTCGCCGAAATATGCTCCATTCACTCCAACCCGCTCCCTCCCCGCCCACCCTCCTCCTCCCCGCTCATACACATGCATACCTCCTAACCGACACATACACTAATCTTTTCCCCCCCGGGAGACCTACCCCTTTCAACCGATACCTTCCTTTCCCCCCAATAACGAACCCATCGTCAACTGCCTATACCCCATTGAAAACCCTCTCTCCCATGTCTGACCGTATAGCCCTTGATTCCGCATTTCGTCCTATAAAACCGGGCAGCTTGAGCCTGGATCTGCACCTCGCCCCAAACCTCCCTCATGCCCCATGACACAAAAATGTAATCTAGAGCCAGATACATCACCACTCGCCTTACTCTGGACTACCCGCAACATCTAAACTTAATTTAAAACCCGCAACACAGACAACCCCCACCACCCGTATTACCTCACCGAACCACTCCCGCACCCTTGCCAACTCCTCACAAAAATATAAGACGTGAAACGCCGTTTCCAAAGTCCCACAGCTCTGGCAGAGCCCTTCCTTTACCAGACCCATAACGAAAAGTTGAGCTCTTGATGCCAAAATATTATGCAGAAACCTAAACTCTGTTTCCCAGACCCTGGCAGACAATTTTAACCTTTTTAACCAAAACCACATAGCCCCCCAATCATACTTTGGATAAGCCGCTGCCCCCTGTATCTCCAACTCACCCATCCCAACCCTGTCAAGTGCCCTCACTCGCATTTTCCACGGTTCCAGGACTATGATGAGATGTCTCAAGAGTGCCTGACACACCAGAAGATCCTTACTATGCCACCACTGCCGAATCTCCCTCATAACTCTGTCCACTCTCACCCTCCCCCCTTGCCAAAAATTCTTGCCTCATGTATATCCCCTGCAATTGCCTCCACAGAGGTATCAACCCCATACCTCCTCTTGCCACCCTGGTCATTACCCCCCCTCCCTCAACCAATGCCTTCCAAACCCTCAAATGAAATGCAAAACCCTCTTCTGCAGCCGCCGAATATTCTCCTCCATGAGGGGATAGACCGCAGCTACAAACCATAACTTACTAAAAAGTAAAGCATTAACCACCATGACCCTTTGCAATAGTGTTATCTCCCCCGGCCTCCATCCTGCCATCCTACCCAACACTGCCTCTATCACCGCAGAAGAATTAACCTCCCTTGCAATCCGTGGCACATTACTAAAAACAACGCCACAAATGTTTATCCTATCCACCATGTTCCATCAAAACCTCTGTCCCAGCGTCCCCCCCACCCACACTCCCACCTCTAACAACTTCGATTTTGCCGTATTTGCGCTCATCCCAGTTGCCAACCCAAAATCTCAATCATCTTGTTCATAGTCCCCAGCCCCTCTATGCTTCCCATCAAGATAGTGGTGTCATCAACATAGCTGACAATTCTCGGGGCTCATTCTTGGTTCCCTCCCCCCTCTCTTACACCCTCCTGCACCAATCTATAAGAGGGGTCCTGCAGACACGTGAACAGGAGCTGAGACAAGGGACTCCCCTGTCGCAGCCCCCATCCCATGCTCACCAGAGACCCCACCCTCCCATTCACCTGCACTCTCACCTTAGCCCTACCATATAGCGTACCCACCCACCCCACAACTTCCTCCCCAAACCCTTGTTTAAATAAAATGCCCTGCAACATCTCCCTATTCATGCTATCATAGGCAGTTTCACAATCCAACCCCACAACTCCCCCCCCTACCTACCTTCCACAAATCCTTTTATCCTATGGTACCCCTCCCTCATACTATGCCCCAGAACTCCATACTGCCCTCCCTCTAATATAGTATTTAAAACCTTATTCATACGATTCACCAAAATACACGCAAAAATCTTAGCACAGAGTAAAATTATCACTCTATACACCTTTAATGTTCCAAAACCCTGTCCCTTTGGTATTAAAACCACTATCTCTGTTCGCTGCTCTTCGCTCATACTTCCCATTGACTTCATACCATTGAAAACCCTCACCAATACCTTTCGCAAAATCTTCCAATGAGTCACATAGAAGTCGCCCGAGATCCCATCTATTCCCGGTGCCTTCCCAAGTTTCTGCCCCTGCACCGCCTGCCATACCTCTTCCTCAGTAATATGTCCCTCCAAGCCTTTTCTATCCTCTCCACTAAGCCTCTCTAAAATGCTGCCTAAACCAATACCACAAACCTCCTGATTATAAAGCCCCTTCTGCAATTTCCTCTGAAACTATCTATCTATATAGCAACTCATGCCCTCAGTGATTCGTACACCCTGGCCACTTCTATATCCTTCTAAGTCCTCATCCACCATTAAGGACATAATCGTCATCCCCTTCCGCCATACCCAAAATTTACGCAACACCATTGCTGAGGGTTTATCCCCCCACAAAACCCTGATGGCATGGAAATTTTCATTTTGAAGCTCCCTTAATTGGCCCTGGATTCTGGCAATCTTGGCCTGCAGGTACCTCACTCCCCTTATAACACTCCCGCAACTGCTCCTCCAAGTACTTCCCATACCTCAACTTCCCATCCTCAGCCCCCATCCTCCTGTAATATTCTCTTATTGCTACCTTCGCTCTTGCATTCCACCATTTCACGACGTCCTCGATACATTTGCCCCCTCCCCACAATCTCCTACACCATTCCTCAAAGACCTCCCGGTGTCCCTCACCCTGCAGCAAACGAACATTTAATTTCCAATAGCTAGGAAATTTTTTTACCGCCCCCTCCCATCCTAACTCGACCAAAACTCCCCTGTGATCCGAGAAACCCATCTCCAAACTCCATCATCCAAACTTGCTCTAGCAGTTGCTGTTAAGAGCGTGCTACAAGTGAAATTCAACACCATGTTGACCCTGAAAGAAGCATTTATTGTTGTCTGCAACGATGATGAAGATGCAGAGAAGTTACTCACTACAACAGCCACCACCACTCTCTCTGAACGAGGATTTACTGTCATGTCATCTCCAGCTCTCAGGGCAAGGAGAACAGTTTTCCTTAAGAAACTTGATACGCTTCTTACAGTTCAACCTATCGACGAACTCAAGACATCCATTGAAGATCAAAACTCATGGGCCACAGTGGAGAGCATCATGAAAATACCTACAGCTTCCTCCATGCTCAAGGTCACGTTTACCGACGTCAACATGGCTGCCACTGCATTAGCCGACGGTCTTGCTGTATATTATTACTTCGTCAGCCCCACCTGCATCGAAGCTGAGAGATTCCACTACATTTCTCACTGTTGGACCTGTTACTCGTATTCACACAACACCAGCGACTGTCCTGTGAAGGAAAAGAAGTTTTGCACTACATGTAGTAGTGAAGGACATGATTTTAGATCATGCACACGCTGCTCCACCAACACCATCTTGTCTCAACTGTAAAAGCAACGATCATCACACACTTGCTGCTAAATGTCCCACTCGTAAAGACATTCTGAAGAAGACCCAAGAAGCAGCACAGAAAAAGTCATCTTCAAAATCACCCACCTATGCTGCTATTACAAAACTACAAGCTACCACAACTAAAATTCTCCAAGCTTCTACGCAACCTACTACTACCAACATCACACCTGCCAGTGACCCCACCACCATCTACTACTGTATGGTCTATGCTCATATGCATAATGTTGCTGTTCCTGGGACATTCAACACCTCCATCAATGAACTCTTCAAATTAAACAACATGCCAGAGTTTAAATTCCCAGATTCTCCACCATCTTCTGTGATACTCAACAATAACCAGCATAATGTCGACACTACTTTACCTGCTGGTGGCTCAGCTGATGCTCCACCACCAACACTATCTAATACTGACGTCACGCAAACAACAACCAATGAGCGCTCACCACCACCTCACACCTCTACCAAGAACCAATCAGCTGCCTCCTTGCCAGTCTCGCCACAACCACCTTCCACCAATGAGAAGCCTTCATCTCAGTCAGCGACTTCGTCTACAGAACATGTCCCTGCCACCGCTGCTGCTTCTTCCAACACCAAATCAACTACTCCATCCACTTCCAAACCAACATACCAGCACATGCAATACGACAATGTCAAATTCTATACCACAAAACAAGTCAGCAAGGTACTGCCATACTCAGACCTCGCTCAGCACCTTGAAGATGGGACTGTAAAGTTCACCCGCCTCAATAACTCAACTGCTACCTTAAACAGGATACTCTACAACCTGCGACAATACGCTAAAGAAGACCCCATGGGTGCCTGCCCCGCAACCCAACTCTCAAGAACAAAATTCAATGATCTCTGCTCTGGCTCTGCTGAGTAAGCTACACTATACAAAGTTCCCCTGCACTTTGCTATTTAACTAAAGCTGGGGTGTGGCTCCAATCGACCCTAATACAGCTGCCTTCTGTGCCTCTCCCACCACCGCCGCCTGCCAGCCTCCTGCAGTCCACCTACACCCGTCTCATCAGCTGCTACAACTCGCCCTAGCATCACACACACCTGCAGTTTATCTGCACATGTCGCCCAGAGTGGACGGGAAACTCACCTGTATATTCCCTCCTCCTACCGTTCCCCAACCTTTTCCCATATTTCTATCCTTACCCATCCTTCTTCCATCCCAGCTTACCGAAGCTCAGGTCATCAAGCTCCAGCTCCATCTCCACACAGGTTATACTGCCCACCTGTAAATCCTGAGTTATGTAAGCCCGATCGAGCCGTGCCGCGTATCCTTGCTTAATACGTATAGGTATGCTCTACATTCTGCTCCTTGCCCCTTACTACATCCTCCACTCCCACCACCCCCAAAACCTCCCTTAAGACACCCAACATACATCCCGCCTCTCTAGGCTCGACATGCTTCCCTCAAATTATACAATTCCAATCACCTGCTACAATAGTAACCATAGGAAGACCCCGTAAGGCATAGACTAAATTTTTGCGAACAGAATCCTCCTTAACCCTTCGATCATTGCACAGCGGCATGTACACCCCGACAAAACACACCTAACAATCCACCCTAACAATCCTAACCCCGCTCCTCCCATGTTTTCATAAGAAAAGGGCTGGTCTCCCTTCCCCCACTGACACCACTCCCTTAAGATGCCCAGAACTTCCTGTGTATAACCTAGAACCAGTCAACATTAATTCCCTTCCACACCTATAGTTATGCTCCTGAAGGAAGCAAACGTCTACATTCATATGTCTCAGTATTACTTCCACCCACTTCCTCTTAACCTGTGCCTGGAGGCCATTAACATTCATATTTAAACACTTGAAAGCTGCAATGGGGGTTTCCCTCTCTGCCTCACAGGTCCTGGCACCCCTGTCTTGAACGTACTACCAAACCCTCGGCTCTCCCTCCTCTCCCTACCTTCTCCTTTCCCCTTCAATCCCCCTTAGCTATGTCCACCCAAGTAGTTTTACAGGACCTCTGTCCTGGTGTAATCACATTGTCCTCAGCCGCACCACTTGGCCTCTTACGTAACTCATCCTCAACCTCCATGTCTCCCTCCCCCGATCTCCTATGCACCTCCGCTTCTGCAACAACCACCAACCTGCAGTTGACCACATCAGCACCATCAACACCCACACCCCCCCCAAACGCTCCACATCTCCATCCGATTCCACTAGCAACTCTTCCGGCAGTAGACTATCCAGAATCCTCCTCAGTTCCTCAAGGCTGGGGTCCAGTAACTCACTCCCCTCCTTCAAAAAACTCCTCTGAGTTTACCCCCGCTGGTTCCATAGTTTCACTCTGAGTCTTCTGGGTCAACGTCAACACGGCCTCCTCCCTAGCCTCAACAGCATCACTCCATTTACAAGTATCCTCGGCGTTCACCAAGACGTCTTCAATCACGGGTGTCACCAACATTACTTGTTCCTCTCAGACTCTTGGCTCTGCTTGCAAATCGCCATAACCGAGACGTGGTTTAATTAAAAAAATCGGGACATGCCAGCTGAATGTCACATTCAGGGTTTTAAATTGTTCCAAGTAGACATAAGTATTGGCAAGGGGGGTGGAGTTGCACTGTATGTCCGAGATCGCTTGAACTGTTGCATAAAAACGGGTATAAAATCTGAAATAACACATACAGAGTCTGTCTGGATAGAATTTTCAGAGGGGCATGAAAAATTGATTTTAGGAGTGATATACTGTCCCCCAAACTTAGATAGGGAACAAGGGAGACTACTATGGGAGGAAATTGTTAAGGCCGCAAGGCACGATAATGAAGTAATTCTAGGGGATTTTAACTTTAGTCAGATTGATTGGAATTTCTTGACTGGGAATTTAGAATCTAACGACTTTTAAGAAGTAATTCAGAATTGTTTTTTGAAACAGTTTGTGACAGAACCTACAAGGGGAAATAACCTACTTGGTTCTGGCAAACAAGGAAACCCTTGTAAACAATTTAGAAATTACAGAGGAACTCGGCACAAGCGACCACAAATCAATTACCTTTAGCATTGAATGGATGTATAACAGTAGGGATAATTCAGTAACGGTCCCAGATTTTCACTTAGCAGATTACAATGGGCTTTGAGAACACTTATCTGTGGACTGGGGTAATGAAGAGAGCTATCAATATGACAGCTTTCTTGCTTTCTTAATACTATACATGCTGCCCAAAGAACATTTATACTGTATAAAGAAATTAGATCAAGTAGAAATGACCCAAAATGGACGAATAATAGGCTCAAATATCTTTTAGGGCAGAAGAAAGGAATTTATAGGTGCATCAAAAAAGGTGAGGGTCATCTTATAAATCAGTATACTGACATTAAGAGGGACGTTAAAAAGGGGATAAGAAAAGCTAAACGAGACTATGAAATTAAAGTTGCTAGGAATTCAAAAACTAACCCAAAAAGTTTTTTCCAGGTTTATAGAACAAAAGTTAGAGATAAGATAGGTTCCCTTAAAAATAGCTCTGGGCATCTTACTGACAAGGAGAATATGTGCTCTATTTTTAATAATTATTTTCTGTTTTTACACAGGAAGACACTAAAAATATCCCAGTAATTAATTTTTATAGTGGCCCTGAAGAAGATAAATTACGTAATATCACAGTCACTAACGAAATGGTTATGAAACAAGTAGACCGACTGAAAGAAAATAAATCGCCGGGTCCTGATGAGCTTTTTGCAAGGGTTCTTAAAGAATGCAAAATGAACTCTGTGAACCATTAACTAACATTTTTAATTTATCTCTTCAAACAGGTGTAGTGTCTGATATGTGGAAGATAACCAATGTAATTCCTATTTTTAAAACAGGGGACAAGTCGTTACCGTCAAATTACCGCCCAATAAGCCTAACCTCAATTGTTGGTAAATTACTAGTCAATTATAGCTGATAACATAAGAAGCCATCTCGATAGGCATAATTTGATTAGTGATACTCAACATGGATTCACGAGGGGCTGTTCCTGTCTAACTAATTTATTAACCTTTTTCAGTAAAGTTTTCGAGGCTGTTGATCATGATAAAGAATTCGATATCGTTTATTTGGATTTTAGTAAGGCTTTTGATAGAGTACCACATCAGAGACTGTCAAAGAAAGTGGCAGCTCATGGCATTGGGGGAAAAGTGTTGTCATGGATCGAGTCATGGCTCACGAACAGGCAGCAGAGAGTGTGCATAAATGGGGTTAAATCCGAGTGGGGATCTGTAACAAGTGGCGTTCCACAGGGATCAGTCTTAGGCCCGTTGTTGTTTATAATATATATCAATGACCTTGACGAGGGAATTACTAGTGATATGAGCAAATTCGCCGATGAGACGAAGATAGGTAGGATAATTGATTCAAACGTAGATGTACTCACCTATTTGTGGTTGCAGGGGTCGAGTCATAGCTCCTGGCCCCGCCTCTTCCCTGATTGCTACTAGGTCCTCTCTCTCCCTGCTCCATGAGCTTTATCAAACCTCGTCTTAAAACTATGTATGGTTCCTGCCTCCACTATGTCGCTTTCTAGGCTATTCGACTTCCTGACAACTCTATGACTGAAGAAATACTTCCTAACATCCCTCTGACTCATAGGAGTCTTCAACTTCCAATTGTGACCCCTTGTTTCTGTGTCCCCTCTCTGGAACATCTTGTCTCTGTCCACCTTATCTATTCCTCGCAGTATTTTATATGTCGTTACCATGTCTCCCCTAACCCTCCTGTCCTCTAGTGTCGTCAGGCCGATTTCCCTTAACCTTTCTTCGTAGGACAATCCCATTAGCTCTGGGACAAGTCTTGTTGCAAACCTTTGCACTTTCTCTAATTTCTTGACGTGCTTGACCAGGTGTGGGTTCCAAACTGGTGCTGCATACTCCAGTATGAGCCTGACGTATATGGTGTACAGAGTCTTGAATGATTCCTTAGTGAGGTATTGGAACGCTATTCTTAGGTTTGCCAGCCGCCCGTATGCTGCAGCAGTTATCTGATTGATGTGTGCCTCAGGAGATGTGCTCGGTATTATACTCACCCCAAGATCTTTTTCCTTGACAGTAGGGGGGGTAAGGAAATAAGGGATAATTTTGAAATATGGGAGTAAAGGGAGGGAGTGAGTAGGCAGGAGAGGTGAGTGGTGTGAGGAGCGGAGGTCATGTGAGGTCACTGGTGACTACACCATCACCTCTCATTACCACCTAACACTACTCACCCTCTCAGTACTTGAAATATAAATAATAAAATAAAGTATAAGAATAAAGAATAATAAGAATATAACGGGGACACCATGTGAGACCTGTACCCAGTCTGCCTGAGGTACCGCAGTAAGTGAGCCCATCTCCTGTATTACCCCAGTGCTTAACAAAATAGGGAATAGCATAAGAAGGTACAAATAAAAATGGGAACTATGGCTATCGTTTATTTAATAACATAAAGAGCGAGAATACATTATATCCTGACGGAGAATTACATACAATAACCTATGAGACTTATTACCAGGGGAAAGGGTAGATGTTATCAGTAACACGGACTTATACTCACTCTTAATTCACCAACCAGCTGACCCGAGATTCGCAACGCGTGGCCCACTGCACACCCGCTGTCCAGAGACCTGCTCACTAGACCTGTCACCAACCTCTCTTCAGGAGGATTTAGACAAACTTAATTCGTGGTCAGAAAAGTGGCAGATGCAGTTCAATGTAAATAAATGCAAGGTTCTGAAGCTAGGGAATGTCCATAACCCAAGCACTTATAAGTTAAATAATGTAGAACTTAGCCATACAGATTGCGAGAAGGACTTGGGGGTTATGGTAAGCAGCAACCTTAAACCAAGACAGCAATGCCTAAGCGTACGTAATAAGGCTAACAGATTACTGGGATTTATATCAAGAAGTGTAAGCAACAGAAGTCCAGAGGTTATATTACAGCTTTATACATCATTAGTAAGGCCTCACCTAGATTATGCAGCTCAGTTCTGGTCTCCATTTTACAGAACGGATATAAATTCGTTAGAAAACATTCAGCGTTGAATGACAAGGTTAATACATAGCATTAGAAATCTTCCGTATGAAGAAAGATTGAAGACCCTTAAATTACATTCACTTGTAAGACGTAGAATGAGGGGAGACATGATCGAGGTATACAAGTGGAAAATGGGTATTACCAAAGGGGATATAAATAAGGAGGAACACTGCAGCAGGCCTGTTGGCCCATACTAGGCAGGTCCTTCATAATCCATCCCACTAACAGAATACTTGCCCAACCTAATTTTCAATTCTATCCAAGAAATATGCTTTAATGATTCTATTAGCTTAAGTGCGAGTCCCACTCAAATCCAACCCCTCTCACTCATATATATATATATATATATATATATATATATATATATATATATATATATATATATACTTGTGTCGTGTTGAATAGGTAAAACTTGCAATTCTGGCTTAAATAGCAATGGTCTTCTTGCCGAATAAGGAAAGCGAAAATTTGTGTATGCAATAATTTCGCAAAAGTCATTCTGAACCTAACGAAAAAAGTATATTTCATTGTTTGTTTATTATTAAATTATTTTAAACTTATCTAAAATATATTTAGTTGGATTAGGCTAAATTAAATTGCGCTTGTTATAATAAGACTAGGTAAGTTTTCTAAGGTTCTTTTGGTAAAAAATTATTAATTTTTACATTAACGTAAATGAAAAAAATATATCATTAAACGTATAAGAGAAATTTTTAGAAAGAACTTAATTTTAAATGTTCTTGCTAATTGACCAATTTTACCTATTCGGCACGACATATATTATATTATATTATACAACACCATAAGTGTCCGGGGCCCAAGACTGTTCAACTGCCTCCCAACTGGACAGGCACCTGAAGTCAGTACCTGACCAACCGGGCTTTGGTTCGCACGTCAGTTTTAGTGCCGCCGGCAGTAACAGCCTGGTTGATCAGACTCTGATCCACCATAAGGCCTGGTCTCAGACCGAGCTGCGGGGGCGTTGACCCCGGAAACCCTCTGCAGGTAAACTCCAGGTAAAACCTACCTCACTCAGAATGATCCACACAGACGGTGGATGAAGCCTCAACCATTGCTCGACACGTCCCTCATGGGTCTATCTCAGTCTAATAAGAACATAAGAAAGGAGGAACACTGCAGCAGGCCTTTTGGCCCATACTAGGCAGGTCCTTAATGAAAAATAATTTTTTTTTTTGGTCGGTATAGTGAGGGTGAACCATCATCATTATCACTATTACATTATTATTCCTCTCAAGAGAGAGTCCATGATGCCGGTGAAGGTCTATGGATCCAAGGAACTGAACCTGACCTTCCTTCTGTCGAGACTAATTGTCTCCCATTCCCCAGACCCTTTATGACCCCTACAGGTTTAGCGCTGCCTTGGTGGTGGGCTTGACGGTCACCATCTGGAGGACACCTGGACAACCCTGGAGGTGGACTTGACAGGTCACCATCTGGAGGACACCTGGACATCCCTGGTGGTGGACTTGACAGGTCACCATCTGGAGGACACCTGGACAACCCTGGAGGTGGACTTGACAGGTCACCATCTGGAGGACACCGGGACAACACTGGTGGTGGGCTTTACGGGTCACCATCTGGAGGACACCGGGACAACACTGGTGGTGGGCTTTACGGGTCACCATCTAGAGGACACCGGGACAACACTGGTGGTGGGCTTTACGGGTCACCATCTGGAGGACACCGGAACAACACTGGTGGTGGGCTTTACGGGGCACCATCTAGAGGACACCGGGACAACCCTGGTGGTGGGCTTTACGGGTCACCATTTAGAGGACACCGGGACAACACTGGTGGTGGGCTTTGCGGGTCACCATCTGGAGGACACCGGGACAACCCTGGTGGTGGGCTTGACGGGTCACCATCTGGAGGACACCGGGACAACACTGGTGGTGGGCTTGACGGGTCACCATCTAGAGGACACCGGGACAACCCTGGTGGTGGGCTTGACGGGTCACCATTTAGAGGACACCGGGACAACACTGGTGGTGGGCTTTGCGGGTCACCATCTAGAGGACACCGGGACAACACTGGTGGTGGGCTTTACGGGTCACCATCTAGAGGACACCGGGACAACACTGGTGGTGGGCTTTACGGGTCACCATCTAGAGGACACCGGGACAACACTGGTGGTGGGCTTGACGGGTCACCATCTAGAGGACACCGGGACAACCCTGGTGGTGGGCTTGACGGGTCACCATCTGGAGGACACCGGGACAACACTGGTGGTGGGCTTTACGGGTCACCATCTAGAGGACACCGGGACAACCTTGGTGGTGGGCTTTACGGGTCACCATCTGGTGGACACCGGGACAACACTGGTGGTGGGCTTGACGGGTCACCATCTGGAGGACACCGGGACAACCCCGGTAAACCTACTACTTTAGGATGTATATTTGTGTCTTTGCTGGTCTGTATTTTATTCCACTTTCCCTTATTTGTCTTATTTGATCTTGTAATATTTAATTTATTTTCTTTTCAATGGATCGGGTTGTTGTTTTAGTGTGACAGTCCATCACTTTACATTCAGTGTTGTTTTGTTTCATGCAATGTTGCAGGAAGGTGCAATGGCTGCGGTGCAGAAGTCGCAGCTGGCAACCTGCCTAGATCCCTCAGAATCTGTAGAGGGCCGAAACGAATCCCTTTTAAAAAGGGAGTCAGCTGAAGAAGATGGCAGCAGCGACAGCCTCGTTCTGAGGGACAGCGAGGTGTTTACACCTGATCGCTCTAAACCTGCTGTTCTTCCCCAGGTGAGTGGTTTTCAACCTAGCTGTTGGTTTCATCTACAGTGCTTGTGTACTAACTCAATCCGCTACATAAAGTGCTTCCTGTTAAGGTTTCTGATGCTAGTGAGTAAGGTGTCTGGTTCGGAAAAACGAAAAAGCTTCTCTATTTGATAACATCTGAGTTTACCCCCAGAGACACACAGGAATACCTACCACAACATGGTTGAGCTTTTTTTTCATGGAACTTAAAAACTCTTGTTCATATCATTGTTTGGAAAAACATTTAGTTGTCATTGTGCAAAGTTGTGACCAACAATTTGTGTCCTACATAGTTAACATTTTCCCCATCCACTAAATTTTGTATTACCAAATCGAGTATCGACGTTGTCCACAACACCATAAAGGAATTGAACACCTATCTCTTCAAACAGGTGTAGTGTCTGATACGTGGAAGATGGCTAATGTAATTCCTATTTTTAAAGCAGGGGACAAGTCACTACCGTCAAATTACCGCCCAATAAGTTTAACATCAATTGTAGGCAAATTATTAGAGTCGATTATAGCTGATAACATAAGAAGCCATCTCGATAGGCATAATTTGATTAATGATACTCAACATGGATTCACCAGGGGCCGTTCCTGCCTAACTAATTTATTAACTTTTTTCAGTAAGGCTTTTGAGGCAGTTGATCATGATAAAGAATTCGATATTGTTTATTTGGATTTTAGTAAGGCTTTTGATAGAGTACCACATCAGAGACTGTTAAAGAAAGTGGCTGCTCACGGCATTGGGGGGAAAGTGTTTTCATGGATCGAGTCATGGCTCACCAATAGGAAGCAGAGGGTGTGCATTAATGGGGTTAAATCTGAGTGGGGATCTGTAACAAGTGGCGTTCCACAGGGATCGGTTTTGGGCCCAATGTTGTTTATAATATATATGAATGACCTTGACGAGGGAATTACTAGTGATATGAGCAAATTCGCTGATGACACGAAGATAGGTAGGATAATCGATTCAGACGTAGATGTCAGGGAACTTCAGGAGGATTTAGACAAACTCAATTCCTGGTCAGAAAAATGGCAGATGCAGTTCAATGTAGATAAATGCAAAGTTCTAAAGCTCGGGAATGTTCATAACCCTAGCACCTACCAGCTTAATAATGTTGAACTCAGCCGTACAGAATGCGAAAAGGATTTGGGGGTTATGGTAAGCAGCAACCTTAAACCAAGTCAGCAATGCCTAACCGTAAGAAATAAAGCAAATAGATTACTGGGATTTATATCAAGAAGTGTAAGCAACAGAAGTCCAGCAGTTATATTACAGCTTTATACATCATTAGTAAGGCCTCACCTAGATTACGCAGCTCAGTTCTGGTCTCCATTTTACAGAATGGATATAAATTCGTTAGAAAACATTCAGCGACGAATGACAAAGTTAATTCATAGCATTAGAAATCTTCCGTATGAAGAAAGATTGAAGACCCTTAAATTACATTCACTTGTAAGACGAAGAATGATGGGAGACATGATCGAGGTATACAAGTGGAAGATGGGTATTAATAAGGGGGATATAAATAAGGTCTTGAGGATATCTCTCCAAGAGAGAACCCGCAATAATGGATTCAAATTGGATAAGTTTAGATTTAGAAAGGATATAGGAAAATATTGGTTTGGAAATAGGGTAGTTGATGAGTGGAACAGTCTGCCTAGTAGGGTTATTGAAGCTAGGACCTTGGGCAGTTTCAAATTTAGGTTGGATAAATACATGAGTGAGAGGGGTTGGATTTGAGTGGGACTCGCACTTGAGTTAATAGAATCATTAAAGCATATTTCTTGGATAGAATTGAAAATTAGGTTGGGCAATTATTCTGTTAGTGGGATGGATTGTGAAGGACCTGCCTAGTGTGGGCCAACAGGCCTGCTGCAGTGTTCCTCCTTTCTTATGTTCTTTTGTTCTTTGGTTACATGAGAGTTATCTGAAGACTATTCAGAAGGTGTCTGTTCCCGTAGCCCGGTACCAGACTGGGCGTCCTGGTTGATGGCCTGTTCAACCAAGCTGTTGGTGCTACAGCATGCAATGCATAGGGAGCCCCCACAGCCTAACTGGTTAGGAAGTTACTTGAGAAGCTTATCCAGTTTCCTCTTAAAGATAGCTAGAGCTCCACTTTTAATTCTCATTACGTATGAAACAATGTTAAAAAACAAAATCGGTCTCTTAACACTTATTGAGTTGTTTTGGTGTACTTATTGCCACTTTGTACTTAATTAGAGGCATTTTGCACCGTCAGCTTGTCGAAGGCTTTTGCAAAGTCTGTGTATACTACATCTGCGTTTTGTTTGTCTTCTAGAACATCCAGGACCTTGTCATAGTGGTCCATCTTCTTGATTCGCCGGTACTCTCCCAGCCCGGGTATTTTCCAGATTGTGACCCGGCCTTGACTCCCTGTCTTGGGAGTGTCTGAGACCTGTGTCTTCCATGGGAGGAGGTACAAGTACCTCCTCATCTGCTGGGACCAACTGTTTCCAGGCCTAGCCCCATTCCCCGCCCTCACGGGGCTCGTAGGGAGAAGCTAGACCTCTGGTCCTCCATCGTCCCCGCCCCAGGGGGGCTCGTTGGAATAGCAGTCTTGTGAGCTGCAGGTGGTAGCAAGCTCTGGCTCCAGCACCTTCCCCATCCTAGGAGGGCTCGTGGGAGTGGTTAGTTAGTTAGTTACCATTTTGTCCTAGGCACATGTCGATTAGACACTAGGCCTGTTGTATGTATGTGTGTGTGTGTGTGTGTAACGAAACACTTCGAAATGTTTCGGCCCCGCCGGGAATTGAACCCGGGCCCTCCGTGCGTGAAGCAAGAGCGCTAGCCACCGTGCCGTCGGGGCGTGTATCTCTATGTCTCTATCTCTATGTATGATGATATAGTGGTCCAGTAGTTGGGACAGACAGGAGCGACCTGCTCTAAACCCATGCTGCCCTGGGTTGTTTAACTGATGAGTATCTAGATTGGCGATCTTGCTTCTTAGAACCCTTTCAAATTATTTTTATGATATGGGGCGTTAGCGCTATCTGTCTGTAGTTCTTTGCTATTGCTTTACTGCCACCTTTGTGGAGTGGGGCTATGTCTGTTGTTTTTAGCAACTGTGGGACGACCCCTGTGTCCATACTCCCTCTCCATAGGATGTTAAAAGCACGTGATAGGGGCTTCTTGCAGTTCTTGATGAACACGAGTTCCATGAGTCTGGGCCTGTGGCAGAATGCATGGGCATGTCATTTATTGCCTTTTCGAAGTCATTTGTCGTCAGGATAATATCAGATAGGTTCGAGTGTACCTAATTCTGTCTCTCATAAAAAAATCATTTAGGTCTTCGACTTTCAGTCTGGTTAGCGGCTCGCTAAAAACCGAGTCATACTGGGACTTGAGTAGCTCACTCATTTCCTTGCTGTCATCTGTGTAGGACCCATGTCGTTCTTTTTAATATTCTATCTTTCTCCCGCCCCTGCCTTCCTCTGGTATATACACTGGCTCCCTTACTTTCGTGTCACCTGGCCCTTGGGCTGCAGCCCGAGGGCCACGAATATCCCGGAACCAAGAAGCCACTTGAATCGAAGACGTGATGTAACCTAGCTACAGGGCGTCTGTGATGATTATTGTTAACTACTAAACCACTTGTGCTGAAAAAGACTCACTGTGCCTCTGTCACAGGGCTGCCTCTGCCATAGGGCTGTAAACGGTACATCACTTGCACAAACTCCGACACTCCTCCGGGAGGCACTGCCGGGTCACCACATAGAGAAGCACGGGCCAGGAACCGTCATTACGAACTTACCTGTACCTTCGTGTGTTGGTATATCACTAGTTAATGGTTAAAGTTGGACCAAACATCATAAGTTTTTTCTATGTGCGTATTGTTTCAATGACGGTATTGTGCCTTTTATTCTTCATTACTATTTCTATAAATTTACATGAAGTTAGCCTTTAACGTCTAAAGCCCATTATGGATAATTTAAATTTTTGTGGGAGGGTCAAACAACATGATTTTCAGAGTTCTTGAAAAAACAATACTGAGTTATCACTTGTTTATGAGTGCAAGCAAATATTATATTGCTAAGTTTTCTTCAATAATGAGAAGTGCATGGAAACTCCTTTTTATATAACTAAAATAATGCATGAGTTGTCCTTTCCCCAAAAAATTATATTACAACGTCTGCCATAATCCGTCATATATATACACCTCTATTAACCCATAAAAGAGATAGCAAATCTTAAACGACGTTATGGTCCTCCTGGATCTGACTCGACTCAAGATTCTATAATGGTCCAGAATACACTAAAACATTTTAAATTTCTTTCCAAATTATGAGTTAGTAATGAATTTCTTCGGTTACGGTATTGTGGGTTAATTCTTAAGTGGCCCAGCTATGGTTTTGTGGTTTTCAGATTACGTGATAGAAATTGTGTAATGGACGAGTTTCGTATATTGACAATGACCACTCTAGATTATTAACTCGTGCATGTCATGTGTAAAAGTAACAGAGCAGTGCTCTAACCACTGTATCATGCTGGCTCTACACTATAGTTGTCTGTTCATTGACAGTTAATGGCTACGATAGTGGTGGCGCTCACACAACTGGACGTTGGTGGAATAATTGGATTTGCCGGAGTAACACTTCCCCAGTTGATGGACCAATCCTCGGACGATCTCCACTTCAGCACCTCAGAGTCAGCTCTTTTCGGTACGTTAATGATATTTTATATAATTATATCCTTTTTGCTTCAGCGAAGTAGCTATTAGTCTGGCGAATTGGATCCTTTGGTCTTCTTCCTCAGACCGAATCTAATTACCCCCCAGTCCTCCCCTTTCCTGTCCCATTCACCCCATCCTTCCTTTCCCATTCCTGCTCCTCTCTCCATTCCTCCCCTTTCCCTTTCCTGTTTTCAGCCTTTAGGGTTCTTCTCTCAGGCATTCTAGTTCCTTGGTGGTAGCGTAATTTGCCATGAAATTTGGATCGTCTGGAGATCCTGGTGCATCTCTTGAGGCTGCCTGTCGAATTCCAGGAGGTGGTGGCCAAAGGAGCTATGCTTTGTGGCGGGTATCTGACCACGCTCTCTTTTGTCGCCGAGGTGGCTCAGTAGATGCGAGGATGCTATCCTGGATTGCTGGTAGGGTAGGGTATGGCACTGTTTCCATGCTGCATCTGCACTACTGGCTGTACTGAGGTCCTCTTGGGCACAGAGGGCGATTTACGGCTCTTTCATTCCTCCTAGGAGCTACCCCGCCATGTTCCTCCCCCTCCTTTTTTTCCTAAAAAACAGAAAGAAAAGAGAGACCTAACCATGGAGTCCCAAATCCATGAAACTGCTCCTCCTGGGCCCCTTTCTGTAGCAGCACTCTCTTACGACCCTACATTGTTACTGGACCTCCCTTCGGACTTTTCTAATGCCTCTGTATCTTTTGCAGGAGACATTTTGTCGCACGTTCTGATACCGAGGCTTGGCATGACCTCTTTGGCACATCCGACCATGCTTCTGGCTTCTCCCCATATGGTGTGACGATTTTCAGATCGCCCACCTGTCTCAAAACAAACGACCTCCCGTCCTGCACCTAAACGACCACGATCTTTCTCTGATGACTCTGCTTCGAATGCCTCTCACTCTACTCAGAAAAGAACGTGACAATCACTCCCTTTACATACTACGCATCATAGTACAAATTGGACTAAGTTTTTCACTCTGCAGCCGACATCTTTTTCAGACTATCTTTCTGATCATAGTATCAGCAAGGCGCTCCCACGTTAGTCAAAATTTTTAATTTCATGCTCTCAAGAGCGGTGCACGCAGCATCACGGTACAAAATGCTAGCCAAGCTCAAGATCTTTCTCTCCTTACCACCAAAAATGCTATTCCTGTAACAATTCAAAAACACCATACTTGTGGAAACTTTTTGAGTCACTAAGTTCCACAGGGTAAGTGAGCCGTTTGGAGCCTTAATCGTACCACGGATCGGTCCTCAGAGTTCATGAACCCACACACCCAACCAAAACAAACCCACACATTCAAGTTGGCGGAGGTAACAATTGTATACATACTAATTGATAGATTTATTCTCCTAGGAAGGTCTAGGCAAGTTTGTACAGTTAGTAACTAATATTAGGATTATTGAGGCAACATTAGATATTAATAATGTAGCTCTAGCACCCTAACATAGGTAGTTTTAAGGCCTGAATAGGCAAACATTAGATTATGTCAGCTAACGAGAACTGGCAGCCCCGCACTTGACCTAGGCGGACGAGATGCTAGGGCATTTTTTACCAGATCAGACTTCAAACAGTGAATAAGTGCTGCGACCAGTGCAGCATTCCCCACATGACTTACATCTGTCCTGGGGGCATGGAAGAGATATCCCGAAGTACTGAGGATATCTTACTCCATCCAGACCCAATACAGTAGGACCTTACCTCTTTTCTTTGATCTTTATTTGTGGTCTTCTGCAGAGTGGGGTAGCAATGATAAGGCTTCGAAGGCTTCTTACTTTATTTGTAATAAAGTTTGTGGTACACAGGCTGTGTGTTAGTGGCCATGGCCCAGGTGGGCCAAGTGCCTTGCGAGGGAGAGAGGGAGTGGCCTGTTACTCTAGTGAAGGCCGCTGAGTGAGTGAGGGAGAGGCAGGAGTGGGCAGGCTGGCATGCCCACCAGCTTGCCCTCTGGTGGAAACTATGGTAACTATTAATGTAGGCTTACAGCTTACATATGCTCGGCAGGCAGACAGCAAGGCTGTCTATGCAGACAGTACCTACCCATGGTCGACCCTGACCATGACTGTCAGTAAAAAAACTCGGTCTCTCTCTAGTAAGAACAGGTCACAGAACACAAAAGAAAAATACATAAATACATAAACATATGGACATGGAAAAAAAAACTTCCTGCAGAGAGGGAAGAAAAAAAAAGGTGTGCTTCGTGGTCTAAGGCAGTGAGCTTTGATGCAGCACTGCATGCCTTCCTGCGTCTGGACACATACTGCAACACGGGAGACATAGCTGCGGCTGAGCTGTGACGTAACAGGGTACAGTCTCCTCTGGGAGGTGAAGCAGACATCGTAGTAGTTGCTGCAGGGTTCACTCAACCTGGGGCACAACCTGCTGGTGCCCTCGAGTGAGGCGTCGTCAGTAGTCGCAACTGGGCAGGACTTCTGCTGGCAAGCGACTCAGGAGGACATTCCTTGACTTGTACTGTCGCTGAAGTTGTCGCTGCTGGCGAGTGTGAAGTGAGTCGTGACAGGGACGACTCTGCAAAACACCTCTGCATACACCTTACTGCAGTGAGTGGGCTAGCAGTCAAAGTGACATCTTTGTGCAGGCTGCTCACTGAAGCTGTGACACGAGGCTGACAGTCGCCTACCGACAGGCTTAACTGTAGCTTGACGATTGTCACCTCTCGACAGTTGAAATTACAGCAGAGGGCAGTCTAAGCATCCCCAGACTGGTCATCTACAAATAACTGGACTGACGGTCAGAAGGTGAAGTGGAACGGGTCTCGATGGGAGAATTGTCGCGGGTACGATTCAGCAGAGGCATCTATGATTGGCGAACAATAAGAGCTTTCTGTATAAGGCACTCGGACGCTCCGAGGTCACTCCGGGTGACAAAGTAACACACAGGTGCTACATAGGATACACGAGAAACTGCACACATACTGCACATGTGGTATAACATGGCTTACTAGCAAATGACGCTTTTCTGTATAAAAATCGTCACTAAGCAATTCTCGAACATGTGAGAACACTGACTGAGAGGAATTAATGAAAACACGGCATATATCTTCTCACAAACTTCTCGAAAATGATGAAAATATAATGCTCACTGTGAAAACTACAACACTCGGGACATCATGTGGTGATGTCAGGCGTGACATCGTGAGGTGATGTCATTGAGTGACATCGCGAGTGACGTCAGGCAACATCGTGGGTGACATCGCGAGGTGACGTCCTGGAGTGACGTTGTGATGGATGTCATGGGGTGAGATCGCAAGTGACGTCAGGCAGACGTCCAGGGTGACGTCAGTAGAGTCGGGCACCATTGTGACGTCAGCAGCATGGTGACGTCATAGGTTGATGCGGCAGCTGACCACAGCATGTGTAGACAGCCTTGCTGTCTGCATAGACAGCCATGCTGTCTGCCAGCTGAGTTCATATTTCGTGCCATGCTAGTTTCCATAGTTTCCGCCAGAGGGCAAGCCTGTAGGCATACCCACGTCAGTCTGCGACACCCTGTCTCTCTCTCACTTGGCGCCCAGACAACACTCAGACAACAGGCCTACTTCTCTCTCTCTCTCTCTCTCTCTCGCAGGCGTGGCCCACCCGGGCCATGGCCCACAGACACACAGCTTGTGTACTCACACCTTTATTACAAATTAAGTAAGAGACCTCCGAAGCCTTATCATTGCATTCCCGCTACCAAGAACGACACCAAATAAATGTCGTTATAAATGGTGGAAGTGGTGCCTCGCAGCTGATGTGTTTGCCCGAGAGGGGAGGAAGAGGAATGAAGTTTGTCTTCACTCCATCACTCTACACAAGAAGCATCTGTCTCTCAACGTGTTATCCTGATGTCATGTCTGCAAATATCAGCATCCAGACACAGGTACAAGCAGGATTCAGGCCGAAATTTGCCTAATTTCTCCGAGAAATGGCGTCACTCACTTCACGCTACAGCATCCCACGCTGTTTCTGAGTCACGTGCTCAGCCTTGCCAGCATGTTCTGCTGTTGTTGTTCAGCTCAGCACTGCTATTTCAGCACTTCAGAGGTGAGTGTGGTGATTTCAGCGTCTACTGTGGGTGTCTCCCTCGTGTATGGGTGTGGTGAGGTAGGCTTGCGGCCGTCTCTCATTATACAAAGTCGCCCTAGTGTACGCCACTCTATGCTGTTTTCTGTGAATTTCCTTGTGAATTCTTGCCAGAACTGTGTATCCGAGTGTCGAGGCCACTCGAAGCCATGTATGACCAAGCCACGTGGGATGATCACCAAGCCACGTGGATCACCAAGCCACATGGATCACCAAGCCACGTGGATCACCAAGCCACATGGATCATCAAGCCACATGGGTCTCCAAGCTACGTGGATCTGCAAGCCACGTGGGGTGTGACAAAGCCATGTGGGTTAGGCCAGATCCCAAGCCACGCTGTGGTCTGTGCCTGCATCAACCCATGACGTCACCGAGTGTTCTAGATTCACAGTGAGCATTTTATTTTCATTATTGTCGAGAAGTTTGAGAGAAGATATAAGTCGAGTGTTCATTATTTCTCTCAGTCAGTGTTCTCACATGTTCGTGTATTACTTAGTGACGATTTTTACACAGAAAAGCGTCATTTGCTAGTAAGCTATGTTGTACCACATGTGCAGTATGTGTGCAGTTTCTCGTGTGTCCTATGTAGCACCTGTGTGTTACTTTGTCACTCGGTGTGACCAGCGCCCCGCACGCTTGACAGCTGACATTTGTCAGTCCAGGCGTCAGTTACAAGCGTTTGAGCACTTTGTACAGAAAGCTCTTATTGTTCGCTGCTCATAGATGCCTTTGCTGAATCGTACCCACGACGATTCTCCCATCGAGACCGTTTCACTTCACCTCCTAGACCGTCAGTCCAGTTATTGCAGATGACAAGTCTGGGGACGCTTTCACTGCCCTCTGCTGTAACTCAACTGTCGAGAGATGTCACTCGTCTAGCTGCAGTTAAGCCTGTTGGCAGGCGACCGTCAGCCTCATGTCACAGCTTAAGTGAGCAGCCTGCACAAAGTTGATGTCACTTTGACTGCTAGCCCACTCACTGCAGTAGGGTGTATACTGTTACGACCTCCAGATGTTTCACCGAGTCATCCCTGTTATGACTCACTCCACACTCGCCAGCAGCTCCAGCTCCAGCGACAGTACCAGTCGAGGAATGTCCTCCTAAGTCGCTTGCCAGTCCTGTCCTGTTGCGACTACTGACAACGCCTCACTCGAGGGCACCAGCAGGTTTGACCCCAGGTTGAGTGAACCCTGCAGTGACTACTATGATGTCTGCTTCACCTCCCAGTGGAGACCGTACCCTGTTACATCACAGCTCAGCCGCAGCTTGTCTCCCGTGTTGCAGTATGTCCAGATGCAGGAAGGCGTGCAGTGCTGCATCGACGCTCACTGCCTTAGACCACAAAGCACACCTTTTTTTTCTTCCCTCTCTGGAGGAAGTTATTTTTTCTATGTCCATATGTTTATGTATATGTGTATTTTTCTTTCGTGTTCTGTGACCTGTTCTTGCGAGAGAGAGAGACCCGAGTTTTTTTTTACTGCCAGACATGGTCGGTACGACCATGGGCACGTGGTCGAGCGATGTAGACAGCCTTGCTGTCTACATAGACAGCCATGCTGTCTTCCAGCTGAGTTCATATTTCGTGCCATGCTAGTTTCCATAGTTTCCGCCAGAGGGCAAGCCTGTAGGCATACCCACGTCAGTCTGCGGCACCCTGCCTCTCTCTCACTTGGCGCCCAGACAACACTCAGACAACAGGCCTACTCCTCTCTCTCTCTCGCAGGCGTGGCCAACCCGGGCCATGGATAACAGACACACAGCTTGTGTACCCCACGCTTTATACAAATAAAGTAAGAGACCTCCGAAGCCTTATCATTGCATTCCCGCTACCAAGGACACTCCAAATAAGCGTCATTATACATGTGGCTTGGGAGGTCTGGTTTGGTAACCCACAATGGCTTTGTGATCATCCCACGTGGCTTGCTCCACGTGGCTTCGAGTGGCCTCGACACTCGGATACACACTTCTGGCAAAAATTCACAAGGAAATTCACAGGAAACACGGCACAGAGGGAGTGAGAGCAGTGAGTGGAGTGTGTGGCGTACACTAATGCGAGCATGTATGGTGAGAGACAGGGCCGTGCGCCTACCTTCCTCACCCATACACCACACGAAGGAAACACGGTCCCACTGGACACTGAAATCACCACAATCTCACCTCTGATTTGCTGAAATAGCCGTGATGAGCTGAACAACAACTGCAGAACATGCTGGTAAGGCTGAGCATGTGACTGAGAAACAGCGTGGAAGTCTGCTATTGTTCTCCCTTTTCGCAAACCGGGTACTACGGGAGGTGATACCTCTCACTACCATCCCATCGCTCTTACCAGTGCAGTTTGCAGTGATGGAACGTCTAGTTAATAGACGTTTGATGTGGTATTTAGAGACTCACAATAGTCTCTCCTCTAGTCAATATGGCTTTCGTAAGGGCCGTTCTGCCATTGACCCCTTGCTGCGCTTGGATACGTATATTTGTAATGCTAATAACCACTCGGTTATCGCCATCTTTTTCGACCTTGAGAAGGTTTATGACACAACTTGGAGATATAATATCTTGGCCCAGGCCCACTCCTTAGGCCTCCGAGGCCACCTACCATTCATCCTTAAGGCCTTCTTAACTGACAGACATTTCTGTGTCCAGGTTAGTAATGAGCTTTCCCCGGAATTTGTCCAAGCTGAAGGTGTCCCCCAGGGTTGTGTTCTGAGCACAACACTCTTTCTGCTTGCTATAAATAATCTGGCATCTGTTCTCCCATCCAATATATGGTCATCGCTCTATGTGGATGACTTTGCTATAGCTTGTGCAGGTGCTGACTGTCACCTCATTGCAGTTTCCCTCCAGCATGCCATCAACCGGGTTTCTGATTGGGCCACCACTCACGGGTTTAAATTTGCTAGTGGCAAAACTCATCAAATTACGTTTACTAGACGTTCAGTGGTCTTTGATCATCCATTGTACCTATACGGCTCACGTATTCCAGAACGTGATACAGTCAGGTTTCTCGGCCTCCTGTTTGACTGTTTGTCCTGGAAACCTCATATTACCTCTCTTAAGGCAACTTGTCACAGCCGGCTGAACCTCCTTAAAACCCTCGCACATCTTTCATGGGGGGCTGATCGTAGAACTCTTCTTCGTCTACATTCAGCTCTAATTTTATCAAAACTCGATTATGGTGACCAGATATTATCGGCGGCCTCCCCTGCTACTCTTTCCATCCTTAATCCCATCCATCACCAGGGATTACGCTTATGCCTTGGTGCATTTCGTTCTTCCCTGGTTGAGAGTCTTTATGTAGAAGCGAACATTCCATCCTTGTCCGATCGTCGTGATGCACATTGCATTCGCTATTATGTTCGCTCTCATGACCCTCGCATTCCTTCCATGTATAGGATTGTTTCAGATGTTAGTAGACGCTCTTTATTTGTTCGTCGCCCCTGCTTACTTCGTTCCTTTTCTCTTCGTCTACATTCACTCCTGTCTTCCCTTCAGCTTCCGCCTTTATATGTTCATGTGACATCTCCCTTTCCCTACCCCTTGGGAAGTTCCTGCTGTCCGTGTCTGTTCTTTCTCTACCTCCGAAAGCCCGCCTATCTACGGCGGCTTCTTGCTCTTTTTTCTAGACCACTTCCGCTTCATTCCCATGCCATCGCAGTGTACACCGATGGTTCAAAGTCAGTCTGACGGCGTCGGATTGCAGCAGTGTTTCCGGACAGCGTTGTGCCAGGCATCTATTACCCTCGGCTAGCATATTTACGGCTGAGTTGTATGCCATTCTTGTGGCACTTATCCGTATTGCATCTATGCCTGTATTACCATATGTGGTCGTTTCAGACTCCCTTAATGCTTTACAGGCTATCCGTAAAATTGATACACCTCACCCCCTAGTTCTTCGTATCCAACTTTGGTTACGTCGTATCTCTAGCAAGCACAAAGATATTGTTTTTTGTTGGGTCCCTGGTCATGTTGACGTACAGGGCAATGAACAGGCAGACACTGCTGCGGGGTCAGCAGTACATGACCTTCCAGTTTCATATAGAGGTGTTCCTTTCACGGACTATTTTGCGGTCATTGCTACCCACCTTCGCACCCGTTGGCAACAACGCTGGTCTGACCAGCTAAATAACAAACTTCATTCTATTAAACCGAGTATAGGTTTCTGGCATTCTTGTCACCAATGTCGAGTGTGGGAAACTACACTCTCCCGTCTTCGCATCGGCCACACTCGTCTTACTCACGGGTAACTCATGGAGAGGCTCCCTGCCCCTCTCTGTGAGCATTGTCAGGTTCCAGTGTCTGTTCGACATATTCTGTTGGACTGCCCACTCTATCAACGAGCACGCAGAATTTACCTCCAACAGCGTCTTCGCTCTGCGGCCCTTTCTTTACCTTCCCTTCTTGCAGATGGACCCTCCTTTAATCGTGACTCTCTCGTAGATTTTTTGACAGAAACTGACTTACTACACAAACTCTGAAGATTATACCTCTAGCACCTCCCTCAGTCCCTTCTACCTCGATCTCTTGCTACCCTCTATCCCTGCACTATCCACTGTCCTGCTGCACTCCATACCCTACTAATCATTCATCTCCCTCTTACAATCCATTCTCCCTGCATCCTGTCCTGCCCTACCGCGCTATATAACCCTTGTGGTTTAGCACTTCTTTTGATTATAATAATAATTCACCGCCCTTCTTAATTCTATCTCTGTTACACTCTGCACCCTCTCTGATCCTGCATATTACACCTTCTAGCACACCCTACCCTGAACTGCTGTATGACTCTTATGGGTTTAGCTCTTGGTTATGATTATAAAATAATTTAACATATTTTTTCGTATTTTCCTCAAGAACTTCTTTAGTGCATTGAAGATCAATGAAAAATATTTTTCTATTTCAAACTTTAAAAAATTGTAACATGTACTTATTTTTGTCGAACTTAACACTAAATATATTATTAGAAAGGCTAAAAACTTACTGTGTGTTTTATTTCAGGTAGCATGATGTTTCTGGGTGCCTTGCTGGGGTCATTGACTGTCAGTGTACCGATGGTGAGGTTGGGCCAGAGAGTGACACTCCTGATAGCTCTTCCCTCATCCCTCGTCAGCTGGATTATCTTGGCCACAGCTCCCACAAACTGGGTCGTCCTGCTAGTTCGCTTCTTCCAAGGCATCACGATGAGCTTCATAACAAATTCCTCCTCGACTTATGTGGCAGAGCTTTCGCACAGTAAAATAAGAGGGCGACTAATGTCTACTCTTGATCTCTCGCGTCAGATGGGCATTCTTCTGGCATATGTTCTGGGCTGTTCAAACCTGACTTGGCGGAAAGTAGCATTAACATGTGGTTTTGTCAACACTGTAATTCCTTTTGTTGGTCTGCTGTATTTACCTAACTCCCCTCGCTGGCTGGCCACACAAGGCTACATTGACAGAGCTCACAAATCCTTGACCTTCTTTCGGGGACCAAACTATGATGTCCACAAAGAAATGGAAGACATTAGAGATGATCTTGAGAAGACGACTAATGGTGGTGGTAATATTTTAGACCAGTTGCGACAAATTAGAGACTCCATTAATATTAAGATATCTTATTATCATGTCTTTAGTTCTTTTTTTCATGCACTTCAATGGAGTAATGGTGATACCAACATACATTGTAGTCATTTTAAATAATGCAAATATTAGCATAAGTTCATATTTATGTGCAGTTTTAATTGGAATTATTCGGGTCATAGGAGGTTCTTTTACATATGTATAATTGACCGTATCGATCGCAAACCATTATTAGCAACGTCTTGCATTGCATGTAGCTTATGTATGATTGTACTTGGTGTATACTTCTTTGACCAAGTTCACGACAGACGTTTCCATGATCAAAACTGGTTACCAGTCGTCTGTTTAGCAATATATTCATTTTTCTCTGTTTCCCCAGTTATAGGTTTACTTCGAAGTGAACTGTTTCCAAGTTCCGTTCGTTCTACTGTTGTGCCAATATTGTACACATTGTTTTTCATTGGGGCATTCACAGCCTTACAGTCGTTCCCTTACATAGTGTCAGAGTTTGGAAGTTATGGGGCGTTTTGGATTTCATCTGGCTGTAGTCTTCCTCTCTGTTCTTGTGGTTGTTACCATACCCGAGACCCGAGGAAAAACACTGGAAGAAATAACAGAACTGCAGATTGCAAGGAGTAGAAGGACTAAGATGAAGAAAGTACTTAATGGAGAGAATGCTGGAAGCTAATGTGTTGTGAAGTGTGAAGTAAGTACTTGAAAGGGGGAGAAAGAGGGGAAAGGCAAGAAGAGGCGAGGAGAACAGAGATGAGAAAATGCAAGAATAGACGAGGTGAAAACGTGTGTGTGTACTCACCTAATTGTGGTTGCAGGGGTCGAGACTTAGCTCCTGGCCCCGACTCTTCCTGACCGCTACTAGGTCCTCTCTCTCCCTCCTCCATGAGCTTTATCATACCTTGTCTTAAAGCAATGTATGGTTCCTGCCTCCACTACATCACTTGCTAGACTATTCCACTTCCTGACAACTTATGACAGAAGAAATACTTCCTAACATCCCTTTGACTCGTCTGAGTCTTCAACTTCCAATTGTGACCCATTGTTTCTGTGTCCCCTCTCTGGAACATCTTGTCTCTGTCCACCTTATCTATTCCACGCAGTATTTTGTATGTCGTTATCATGTCTCCCTTAACCCTCCTGTCCTCCAGTGTCGTCACGCCGATTTCCCTTAACCTTTCTTCATAGGACATTTCCTTTAGCTCCGGAACTAACCTTGTTACAAACCTTTGCACTCTCTCTAATTCCTTGACGAGCTTGACCAGGTGTGGGTTCCAAACTGGTGCTGCATACTCCAATATGGGCCTGACGTACACATTGTACAGTGTCTTGAAGGATTCCTTACTAAGGTATCGGAACGCTTTCTCAGGTTTGCCAGGCGCCCATATGCTGGTTGATGTGTGCTTCCGGAGACGTGCTCGGTGTTATACCCACCCCAAGATCTTTCTCCTTGAGTGAGGTTTGCAGTCTTTGGCCATCTAGCCTATACTTTGTCTGCAGTCTTCTTTGCCCTTCCCCGATCTTCATGACTTTGCATTTAGCGGGGTTAAATTCGAGAAGCCAGTTGCTGGACCACGTGTCCACCCTGTCCAGGTCTCTTTGTAGTCTTGCCTGATCCTCATCTGATTTAATTCTCCTCATTAACTTCACATCATCTGCGATCAGGGACACTTCTGAGTCTATCCCTTCCATCATGTCATTCACATATACTAAAAATAGAACTGGTCCTAGGGCTGACCCCTGTGGGATCCCGCTCGTCACAGGCGCCCACTGTGATACCTCATCACGTACTATGACTCGTTGTTGCCTCTCTGTCAGGTATTCTCTGATCCATTGCAGTGCCCTTCCTGTTATACGTGCCTGATCCTCTTGCTTCTGCACTAATCTCTTGAGGAACTATATGGAAGGCCTTCTTGCAGTCCAAGAAAATGCAGTCAACCCACCCTTCTCTCTCGTGTCTTACTTCTGTTACCTTGTCATAAAACTCCAGGAGGTTTGTGACACAGGATTTGCCTTTCCTGAATACGTGCTGGTTGTCATTTTAATTGTTCCGTTCCAGGTGCTCTACCAGTCTCCTCCTGATAATCTTCTCCATGACTTTGCATACTATACACGTCAGTGACACTGGTCTAAAGTTTAGTTCCTCGTTTCTGTTTCCTTTCTTAAAAATGGGAACTACATTTGCTGTCTTACATACCTCAGATAGTTGCCCAGTTTCGAGTGATGTGTTGAAGATCGTGGTTAGTGGCACACACAGCGTCTCTGCTCCCTCTCTAAGGACCCACGGGGAGATGTTGTCCGGTCCCATCGCCTTTGAGGTATCAAGGTCACTTAGCAGCTCCTTCACCTCCTCCTCAGTTGTGTGTATGTCATTCAACACTTGTTGGTATATTCCTTGTTGATATCATCCCTCTGTTCTGTCTTCCCAGAGTCCTTCCTGTCTCCACTGTAAATACTTCCATAAATCTCGTATTGAGCTCCTCGCATACCTCTTGATCGTTTCTTGTGAGTTCCCCACCTTCTTTCCTCAGCCTGATCACCTGGTCTTTGTCTTTTGTCTTCCTCCTAATGTGGCTAAACAGCAGTTTTGGGTCAGACTTGACTTTCGAAGCTATGTTGTTTTTGTACTGTCGCTGGGCCTCCCTTCTTATCTGTGCATACTCGTTTCTGACTCGTCGACTAATCTCCTTATTTTCCTGGGTCCTTTGTCTTCTGTACTTTTTCCATTCTCTAGTGCACTTAATTTTTGCCTCCCAACACCTTCGGGTAAACCAAGGGCTCGTTCTGGTCTTCCCATTATTTATGTTGCCTTTAGGAACAAACCTTTTCTTCTGCCTCCTTGCATTTTGCTGTTACATATTCCATCATTTCATTTTGACTTTTCCTACCAATTCTCTGTCCCACTGAACCTCCTGCAGGAAGTTCCTCATACCTGTGTAATCCCCCCTTTTATAGTTTGGCTTTTCCCATTCAGCTCCTGTTACCCTCTCACTTTCAACTCTACTATGTATTCAGAGCACAGAACCACATGATCACTAGCTCCAAGGGGCCTCTCATATGTGATGTCCTCAATGTCTGAACTGCTCAGGGTGAATATGAGGTCCAGTCTTGCTGGTCCATCCTTCCTCTCTGTGTAGTGTCCTTAACATGTTGATGCATGAGGTTTTCCAGTACCACATGCATTATCTTGGCTCTCCATGTTTCGGGACCCCTGTGTGGCTCCAGATTTTCCAATCGATCTCCCTGTGGTTGAAATCGCCCATAACCAGTAACTTTGCTCTGCTCGAGTGAGCTCTCTTGCCACCTCAGCCAGTGTGTCCACCATTGCTCTGTTGCTTTCTTCATATTCCTCTCTTGGCCTCCTGCAGTTCTGTGGTGGATTATACATTACTGCAATGACTACCTTATGTTCCCCAGACTGAAGTGTACCTACTATGTAATCCCTTTCTCCAATCTCGTCCATGCCTTCCATTTCCTAAAATCTCCATCGGGTTTTTACGAGCAGTGCAACCCCTCCTCCCCCTCTTTTCCTATCTTTCCTCAGGTTCTGATATCCTGGTGGGAAGATTGCGTCTGTTATTGTCTCGATGAGTTTCGTTTCGGTGACTGCTATGATGTCCCCTTGTCTGTGACTGATGTAGAAGTTCCTGATGTTATGTCTGTACTGTCATTTTTCTCTTTAAGCTGTTTCTGGTTTTTTAGTTCCTCTTCAAAGCACTGTATCTTGTCTTCTGCTGCTTTGGCTTGTAGCTCCCACTTCCTGCTCTCTGCAGCTATCTCTCCTCCATTTTCTTGCCAAGTTCTTCTAGCTTCCTTCCCCAGTCTTCCTCCCTTTTTTGAGCTCTGCCTCCCAAACTTCACTCCCAGGTTCATTCACCAGACCCTTGGTTCTCGGTCTTGTTCTTGGGTATCCCATTTTGCCACAGAACGAAGCTTGTGTGTGTGTGTGTGTGTGCTTACCTAGTTGTGGTTGCAGGGGTCGATTCACAGCTCCTGGCCCCACTTCACTGGTCTCTACTGGGTCACTCTTCCTGCTCCATGAGCTTTATCATACCTCTTCCTAAAGCTATGTATGGATCCTGCCTCCACTACATCACTTCCCTAACTATTCCACTTCCTGACTATTCTGTGACTGAAAAAATACTTCCTAACATCCCTGTGATTCATCTGAGTCTTCAACTTCCAACTGTGACCCCTTGCTGCTGTGTCTTGTTGCAAACCTTTGCATTTTCTCTAATTTCTTACGGTGCTTAGCTGGTGCTGGAAACTTGATTTCCAGACACTGGTGCTGCATACTCCAGTATGGGCCTAACATACACAGTGTACAGGGTCCTGAAAGATTCCTTAATAAGATGTCGGAATGCTGTTCTTAGGTTTCCTCTTCAAGGGGGGTTCCTTGGTGCAGTGAAGAGGCTCTTGGTCTGAGGAATTAGACCTTTTGGTCTCCTTCCTCAGACCAAACCTAATTACCCCCAATACCCCTTCCCTATCCCATCCTCCCCATCCCCCACTTTTTTCCCCTTTCCTCCCTCCTCCCCATCCCTCCCATATTCCCTTCCTATTTTCAGTCTTTGGAATTCTTCCCACAGGCACTCTAGTTCCTTGGCAGGGGAAGGGTACCGGGGTCCATCCCATTCCATTGAGGTCCTTGGCGGTGGTGTAGTTTGCCGTGGAATCTGAATCACTTGGATGTGTCCTGATCTCTCCCTGGTCTCCCTGGGGGTTGTTTTTAGTATCTTTCGATTGACGGGTATATCTCTGGAGGCTGCTTGCTGGATTCCAGGGGTGGTGGCCGAAGGTGGTATGCTTTGTGGCAGGTGTCTGACCGCCCTTTCTTTTGTCCACCAGGAGGCTCGGTGGATTTGAGGTTGCTATCCCGGATTGCTGGTTTACTGGCTTGAAGGGTAGGGTATAGCATGGGTTCCATGCTGCATCTACAATACTTGCGGTGTTGAGGTCCTCTTGGGTGCAGAGGGGGATTTACTTACCCTTTTTTTCGTTTTTTCCTTTTTTTTCTAAAAAACAAACAGAAAGAAGTGATCTCACCATGGAGTCCCAAATCCCTGAACCTACTCCCCCTGGGCCCCTTCCTGATACTGCACCCTGTTCTTACCCTGCCTCATTTCTTGACCACTCTTTGAACATTTCTAATGCCCCTGTACCTCTTGTTGGTGCCGTTTTGTCACCCACTTCATGTACCGGGGTTTCTACCGACTCCTTCAATACTTCTGACCTTCTCTCTTCTTTGACTATGCTTCTGGCTTCTCCTCTACTGTGCAGCAATTTTCGAATTGCCCGCCCATCCCATGTCGGACCAACTCCGGTCCCACACCTAAATGCCCACAACAATTACCAGATACTTCTTCACTTCCTTCTGTCCACACTATGTTTCAAAATACACAATGGACTAAGTTTTTTACTTTATGACCGACTTCCTCTACTTCCTATCTTTCTGACCATAGTATAGGCAAGGTGCTCTCAAGCGGTACACGCATCATCACTGTCCAGAATGCTTACCAAGCTCTCGATCTTTCTCTCCTTACAGCTATCGATACTATCCCTGTAACTATTGAAAAACACAATTAATTCCCTCAATTCTTGTAGTGGTACTGTCCCATACCATTGTCCAACAGAATTTCCAGACATGTGGCGATGACATTCTGGAACACCTAGAACTCCAAGACCTCCCAATCCTCAAAGTAGACACTTATGTCCTCCCTGCCCGCTGGCAGAGACGATACCCTTGCAATGTAGCTCGGTTAATTTTTGACTGCCATGAGCTTCCATCCTCTGTTTATATAGTGGGAGACTGTTTACAAGTTCAAAGCCTCTTCAAGGGGGGCTTCTTGTAGTAGTGAAGAAGCTATTGGTCTGAGAATTCGACCTTTTGTTCTTCCTCAGACTGAACCTAATTACCCCCCATTCCCCCTTTCCCTTTCCCATCTTCCCCATCCTCCCTTTTCTCTTTCCTCCTCATCCCTCCTATTTCCTTCCCATTTTCTCCTGGGAGCTTCCTCCACAGGCATTCTAGTTCCTAGGTAGGGGAAAGGGTACCGTGGTCTTCCTTTCCGTTGAGGTTCTTGACGGTGGTGTAGTTTGCGTGGAATCTGGATCGTCCGGGATGCCCTCCTCTCCGGTCTCCTGGGGGTGGCTTTGGGTATCTTTCGGGCGATGGGTGTATCTCTGGAGGCCACCTTTTGGATTCCAGGGGTGGTGACCGAAGGAGGTATGCTTTGTGGCAGATATCCGGCCGCCCTCTCTTTTGTAGGTTGCTCTCCCGGATCGCTGGTTTACTGGCGTGAAGGGTAGGGTATGGCATGGGTTCCATGCAGTATCCTGCCCTACTTGTGGTGTTGAGGTCCTCTTGGGTGCGGAGGGTTATTTACACCCTTTCATTCCTCCTAGGAGCTATTCCTCCACGTTTCCCCCTTTTTTTTTATTCTTCTTTTATTTTTATTTTCTTCTTTCTTTTTTTCTTAAAAACAAAAGAAAAAAAACCTAACCATGGATGCCCTAGCCTGTGACCCTAACCATGGATGCCCTAAACTGTGAACCTACCCTGGGCCCCTTCTGATACGCACCCAGTACTGACCCTGCCTCGTTAATGGACAATTCTTCGGACATCTCTAATACCCTGTACCTCTTGCTGGTGCCGTTCGTCACCTGCTTCAGGCACCGGGTTCCGACCGGCCTTTTTGACATGTCTGACCTTTGCTCTTCACTGGCCCTGATTCGGCTTCTCCTCGACGGTGCGGCAATTTTCAGATCGCTCACCCATCAATCATTGGACCACCCCCGGTCCCACATCCAAACGACCAAGACCCTTATATGACGATTCGACACTTCCTTCTCGTTCATCTCAGAAATGACTAGCACGTCACGCACTCCCTTAAACACTTTGTTTCCACTACTCAATGGACAAAGTTTTTTACTCTAAGACCGACTACTCCAACTACCTATCTTTCTGATCATAGTATTGGTAAAGCTCTCCTACGCCATGTAGGTAAAGATATCTTATTTCACGCTCTCAAGAGCGGCACTCGCATCATCACGGTCCAGAATGCTGGCCAAGCTCGCGATCTTTCTCTTCTTACGACCATAGATACTATTCCTATCACTATTGACAACCATCATTCTCTTAATTCTTGTAGTGGAACTGTCATTTTA